>BMAO01029093.1:0-58128 GCA_019973975.1 Trichonephila clavata
AGTTCGATCCACGCGAATAATTGAATAAATAGCTAGGGATTCACCAACTACGTTTTGTAGCTTAGCATTACGTTTTTAGCTTCCTTTTAACATCAGGAGTTACTCAAGCAAATACGAATTGTTTTGAATAAATTATAAAACTAAAAGTAGTACAAGAGCTATTGATCAAGTTCAAGAGCTGTTGCTCCTCACGTAAGTGTGAGTCATCAGACCGTTTGTAGAATATTAAACGAAAATCGCTTGCACCCCGAGAGAGTACAAGCTTTAAATCCGGCAGACTATCCTCTCTGCCTGAACTTCTACCAGAGCGTGGGACAGCAATGTGCTATTTACAAATGAGGCGACGCTTACACGCGAGGGTGTCTTTAATGCGCAAAATACCCGTTTGTGGGCAGCTGAGAATCCACATGCAATGCGATCCATGCGTATCAACAAACTACTCTGTGTGAATGTGTGAGCTGGTATTGTCAACCGCATTTGAATGTGACCCATACTTACTACACCGACCCGACTTAGTGGTGATTGTTATCTTATTTTTCTAGAATAGATGTTACCAGAGCTGCTGCAGGATGTTCCGATCGACATTCGTAATCGCAGGTGGTTTCATCGTGATGAGGTGCCAGCCCACTTCAGCACTGATGTGCACACTTACCTGAATGCCACGTTTAAGATGCGATGAACTAAGCGTGGTGAGCCAGTCCCTTGGCCATTCCGATCTCCCGATTCATCGAACTTCGATTACTTTTTATGGGGACATCTGAAGAATCTTGTTTGTGCGACTCCACTTGACTCAGACGAGAATTTTGTTGCTCGAATATCCGAAGCTGCTGCACGTAGGCGAGAAACATCTAGAATCTTTCAACGTGTACACCAGGGGTATCAAACTCGGGGTCCGTGGGCCGCCTGTGACCCGTAATGAACATTTTTGCGACTCGGCCAATATATCGGCACACAGTAATACATAATCGTTAGAAAAAGCAACTGAAAATTGAAGATTTAACACACTTCCTGATGTGCAACATGAGCAAATTAAGTTTAGATGTGATACTGCATCGTATCAAAAATACGCAGAAAAAATTTCAAATCTTAGAACTGATTTGAAACAAGATTTAAAGATTTTAATGCTTTGGAAGACAAACTTTGTTTGATTTCTTCGATTTTCTCAATAAATATAGACTCAGTATCCAGCCATATGTAGATGAAGGTGATCGAGATTTAAAGAGACTCAAATTTGAAAGTAAAATTCATCGAAGTGGGTATGCCTTATTTTTGCTTATATTTACCGGCCACGTTAGAAAATAATTGAAAATTCACACATGATTTTTTTTCCTTTGTTTATCGGTGAAGGCAGTTATTTTCAGCTATGAAAGGAACTATTCAGCTATGCCTCTTGTTAGAAATAGTATTAATGATGCGTACCTTGGGTCATTTTGAAAGTAAACAATGTGAAACACAATTTTTCCCGAAATTGGAAAGATAGTATCAGAGAAAAATGCCAAGTATCAGGACGCAAACATTAAATTTTTGATGTGCTTCTATATATGTTTATTATAACGTATTATTCGAAATAAACCCACGATTCAATAAATATTGAATTTTTTTGCGGCTCATCTAATATTATACCTTGTTTGCTTGGCCCGAATTAGCTTTTTGGGTTTGACACTCTTGATGTACGCCAATTGCTCTCCACCGACTCTGTCAAGCCTGTATTATTACAGGTGGACGCAATTGAACAGTTATTGTATACATACACTTCTCAGCGACACTTTCAATAAACACTTTGTCTTTCCTTTCATTTATTATTCTTGTGTTTGTGCCTCACCGCGTTACTTGCACCCATACATTTCTTACAATAAATTATTTTTACAATGTCCTGTACTTACTCTTAAATTTTATTCCATTGATTCGGAAACACCCTGTATATTCAATGTTTAAGTCAATTTTAAAACTTTTATTTACCTATGCTCGTAATATCCTGACTATAATTACGAATATGTATGGTGACTAAAATGTATCTTTACACTTTTAAAAATAACTAAAAATAAACAAATAATGGCAAGCGCATGTGTTTTTATGTTCCACAAAGAAAGATATAAAGGATTGTTTTTTTTCACATACAATGTTTTATTTTACGATTTTAATGAGCACACCACCCGATGGGCGCAATGTATCTAACCTCGAGATTTCTAACTAGGTTGATCGATGAAGAATTGAAGGATAAAAAGTCTTGATGGGTATAGTTCGACTTTTCATTTCATCAATGTCACGATTTGGAGATTGGTAAACAACGTGTTCAACGTATCCCCATGAAACGAAACCAGAATTATCAGAAGTTTTGGTTTTGACAAAACGCTTATTGTTGTCATGAATCTTTAAATCCATTCAAAGGTTAATTCTATAAAATCAGTAAATTGTGGATTTTGAAAGTGGACTTCAATTGATTGTAGACATCAATTTTGCATTTCTAATTTAAATTTTATAACTACGTTATAACTTATGTCTGTTCTTGCAAGGAAGCCATTTTGAAGCGAGAATGTTGCAAAACATTAGCGTAGCATCATCTAATTTTTTTTTACACCGTTAAAAACTAACATTGGCTTATTCTTTATGGAACATAAGGAACGTAAGTGCATGTCGTTGTTTTTTAAAAGAGTACACATACATTTCGGATACCCTGTATAACAATCTTCTAAAGGTTCTGATACAACTAAGTAAGGTTTTATTTTATAATATAATTGTACCGTATTTCAAAAAATAAAATGTGGTTACAGTGAGTGTCTGTTAGAAATGGACTTTGAAAGGGTTATTAGCAATAGACTTCCTAAAAGAGGTGAACTTCTCTCATACTCAATTTCTACAAAACTTCTCCTTCAAGATTATGGTCGTAGACAGATTCAACAGTTACGATCTTTTCTATGCGAGCCTTTAGATACATTAGAACTCTAATGTACGACTTAACTGAAAACAATGCCGTTCATAAGTACATGACCATGACCAATAAGCTACCACAATTGCTCAACAGTAATAAAAATGTATAAATTCTTTCAATATTATTTCTCGAGACATAAAACAGGAAGTTACTTTCAATTATTACCTCTCAAATATCTACTGCGTGTGTTTGTAATGTAACAGTAGTAGAAAAAGGGTTAAAAGATTTTTAAAAAATAACTTTTTATGCATGCAAAAAAATTATATAAAAGCAATATATGTTAGCGTAATATGTATGTTATGGCGTTTTTTATCTTGTAGCAGTTGATTCTTCAAAGAAAAGCTCTAAATATTTTTTTTTCTCCTGTAAAAAGCAATTATTTATAGTTTTCTCTTCTTGTTTATTAATTTAATGAATTAAAAGCCCTCTATTATATACGTATTAAAACACTTTTTTGTGTGTTTATTTCATAAAATTTCATTTCAGTGTTTTATTCGGTTTTCAGTTAATTTTTTTTATCCCTCATTTGAATTTTTTTTAAATGCCAGTCAACAAATCTACTGTTTTAAGCGAATATCTTCAAACGGAAGGATTTTGTGATAAAATTGAAAACATTAACCATTGATTAGTGCCTTAATGTCTATTTTTAACCATAAAGATACTTAGCCGACATAAGGAAAGAAGTTCTGATTACAAATGTCATTAACACGTCCAGTACGCTGAACCCAACGAAAAATTAGTTATCTCTTTGTTAAACTGGCTGAATTATAATTCATGACTGAGATAATTTGTAATACAAAGTGAAGAGAAAAAGAATTTGGTGAAAAGGCTTTCCAATTACCTCAAAAAATATTTTTATTTGTAAAAGAAGAATGTATAGCTTTAGTAAAATAAATTACCTATGCGGATTTACTTGCTTTGACGAGAAAAAAAAAATAGGAATTCAGTCAAAAACATTGTTTGCTCTTCATAAACTGTCAATACTCCTGACGAAAGATTAGAATGTGAAAAGTAGGTTTTAACTCCTAAACAAGCAATTGTTGTGCTCCCTTTTTTTTTTTTTTTTCGAAATAAAACTTGTACTTTTTTTGTCTTGTCAAGTATCTCTAATCAGAACTGTGTTGAAACAGCTGCCACATAGAGTTTCCAATATCATAAAATTTTATGTTTTTGAGTTTTTAAATAGAGAAGATGATTGCATTTTTTTCCCTCTGAAACTATTAATTTAATCATTTCTTTCATTTGTCGATATGTAAAGGTAGAGAGACGCGACATCGAATCCACGTGGTTCCGAGATCTTAGTGGTAAAAAATTATTAAATAACATTGTTTAATAAATCCTAAGTAAAGGATTCAGTGACGTGGATTGATTATTAACTAACGTGAACAACAGTGAATAATGAATTCATTAATCATAAAACGTGTCTAAAGCAACTACATAATAACGGGTGTAAACACAAAACTTCTTTAATATTTGCAATTAAATCTCAATGTTTGTTTCAAGCAAACCACACTTTCCTAATTTTTCACTGTTGAAATCTAAATCGAGAATTCAACAATAGAAAAGCGGGTGAAAGACCCGGCTTGCTATGGTGGGTCTGACTAATAAGAATCTATATATGCAAGTGCACATTTCCTGTCAGTATTTAGTGGTCATAATCACGAACTCCTTGCCGTAGAGTCATTAGTTCGATTCCTAGTGCCACTTAAGACCCGCCATGTAAAGGTTAGTCAATCGCCAAGTTAAGTCTCTTGTGGCTCAAAGTTCTCACATTGGCGAGATGTTGATGCTTTGAGAGTTGGGTGCTAGTTCTTGGGAGGTCCTCCTCTCTTTACCGAGGTTTAAGATTACGTGGTCTATCTACACTGATGGATGTCGCTTGACATCCCTCAGTGATTCGGTGTTAGAATGGAAATCAACCATAGTCAAAACAAATCTATTTTATTGTTCTATCAATCAATTCAAATGATCCAGGTGTGGAAATGCACCTATATTTAAATATTGGAGCAAAAGCGAGGTAGAATAGATATTTAATATTTAATTATGAATTGAATCACTTACTTTTGAAACGTTTTGGCAATTTGCATTCTAAATATTCGTAATTCATTTCTCAGTTGTTCGACTTCTAGTCGATATTAATCTAATTCAAATATTATTGACTAAATCGTCAATTAGCAATATTAAATACTAAGCAATGAATCGACGAGTCACTCTAGTCTAGCTTTCTACTATTTTACGCTTATCACTAACTTCTATCATCTAATTTCTAACTTCTCTCTCTCTCTCTCTCTCGAACTTAAAAGTTAATGCTTAAATATAAGCCATGATTTAACCGCATCTTCTTCTTCGGGAGAAAGTTTTCAATAGAAAAATATTTAAAGAGATAGTTTTTCCCCAAGAGGACTAGTAGGAGGCTGAATAGACCCGTTACACGTTTTCCACATTAGAGAGTGATTTTGAAGTTCTCAGCGCAACAGGACAAAATCGATATCACTCTTAATAACTAGAGGGTAAATAAATTGAAACGTTAATGGATTTATTAATTAATTTAGGGAGCATAATTGATTTCTCACAGAAAATTTTTTTCGTCGAGGAACCAATCTCTTTACAAAAATAAGTAGAAAAATGTCAAATTATGTTTCAAATTTCATTAAAATTTGATCTCCATTGATATTCGAAGTAAATCAAGTTATAGAAATTGCTTCGTAGAATTCATTCAACAATTTTTTTACCCGTTTTTAAAAAAATATATAATGAGTATTGACAAACAAATATTTTCCAGATATGTATGACACGACAACTTAAGGACAGTCGTTTTCTGGGATCGAAAGTTCGACTCAAAATACTTTGAGATATATAAGAAAGAATTGTATGAAATATTTAAAGTAGAGGGATTTTATTCCTAAAAATAATTCCTAAGAAGATTATGTTACAATTTATTGTATTTTAACCAAACATTTTAGTTTATTCTTATTTATCCATATTTTTCATAATTTGATTTTTCAATTTCTTTACATTGTTAAAAAGTTTATATATATCCGTATTTTCTTGAATCTAAACCGCACTATTTTTCCAGTGTTAATGCTACTGAAAATCCGGTGCGGCTTAAAATCGAAGGCAAAACCGTTGTTGGATGAGCTCCAACCCTTCCAAAAGGAGAAGTGCAACCGTTTATATTCTGGCTACTTGCATTCGTGACTTATCTCATCCCACAGTTTATCTCCTGTATTAAGTCTAACCTAAACATCGCTGACTGCTAAAAAATTTTTTGTATATGCGCTCCATTTTAATCACCTAAACCTCAAAGATATCTGTAAGAGTTTCAAGACGAGTTTATTATGACGCAAATATGAAAAGGGTAGCAATTTTATATGCAGAAAAAAGTGGAGCAGAGGCCACTGAAAATTTGACACAGATGCTATAAATATACTTCGATGGCGTAAACAAAATGATTAATTTTTGCTTATAAATGTTCAACAGTCTTAATTAATTCTTTAACATTCTTCAAAAATACATTCTGTTAAAAATATGTTGCATAACAAGTTCAATTAATGGCACGGAAGACGACACCGTGGTGGGAGGTGGGGATGGTGACCAATTCCGAAGTTAGCTGTGACAATGGAAGTAAAAAATGATTTTCGAAACTTGAAACTGATGGTTAAAGTAATTATAGGTTCATGTATGAATTTGAAAGTTTTTAAAAAACTGGTAAAATCAATTAATTATTAACTTATTGTTTGTTATTAAAAAAAGTAAATTTTTTTAAATTTCTCAAGTATTGGATATAGGTGAGCCTTTTACACATTTTTTTTTAAATATTTTTCTCAAAAACGTCTAGTGAATTGAGGGTGCGGCTCAGAATCGATGATAACAGTTTTCACAAAAACATTTTGAGAATTTGGGGTGCGGCTTAGAATCCATGGCGGCATAGATTCTGGTAAATACGGTATATTAAAATCGAATTTTTTTTCTTTAAAATATTTTGCGTATAGAAAAGTGTTATTTTTTGCATGTAATTTTCATATTTTAATACTAAGATTATTATATTAAAGTAGAGTCCCGAATACTCGGTACTTGGTAACTCAGAAGGCAGGATAACTCGGCCACACCCTTGCGCAATATTTTTGTCACCCAGTGTCACAGCGTTATGACAACCAATGTCCTAAGACTTGTACGCTTCGAAAGATATATTTTTTCTTAAGAAAAATAATAAATTAAAACCAAGTTAAGCTATAGAGTTGAAATAACAATAATCAAATTGACATCACTGTCGTAACAAATTGTTTTTTAATGGGGCTGTGCGTATTGTTTTTTTTAAATTTTTTTTTTACCATTGCAAACCTAGTTTATCCCCCAGGAGCTGGTATCACTTTTTAGTGCGCTATCAATTGCCGCAAGTAATTTTGAGAGAGATGCCCTGTTTTCTCCCCAGATGGAGGCATCTGAGCTCTGACGATGCGAAATTGAACTTCGGAATTTAATTTTGCCGAGAGCACTCAAGCCAAACGGGCACTTCAAGGAATTTTTTACATGCCGCATAGTTATACGACATGGCCACTGTCGACTGTCTGCATCATGAAAATCCACCGACTTGGGCCGGGGTTAAGCCCGCAACCGTGCAAAAGGCCAGCGACAAACCACTACGCCACCCAGTCGGTTTAACTAATTGTAGATTGCAATATTCATATATCGTGAACGAAGTTTCTTTTTGTTGTTGTTAAATTATTTATTAAACATTTATAAATTCCCGTGCACTACAGAGTATCACACGGGGTATTACAGAAGTAAGCATGAAGCACACATCACAAAGGAAGAAGGAATTTAAAAAGTCACGAAGGATTACAATACAATGCTAACATCCATGCCTTTTCTGGGATTCGAACATAGGCTCTAAGGCACCGCAGTCAGCGTCACTAACCACTATACCGGTTGGGTGGAGTTAAGATTATTTGGCAATGGAGTAAAAATCAACCTAACAATAGCTTATTTAGATGGTAATTTGAGAATAGGAAACTCAAAAACAATTAAATTACTTGGGATTTATAATATCGTCATACTATAAAGCAATACGAGGGCTATTAGTGACGCACCTCGTAATTCTGATCCTCAGTCAAGTGACGAGGATGACACATGAGTTGGCAACCTTTCCTCTTTTTCAAACAACCACACCACACCAATGGAAGAACGTTGAACTCCTGTTACCAAGCAAAACTCTTTGAGTCTTAAAAAAATTTTAATAACAAAATAATCAAATGTCTGATGGAATATATTCTTGCTAATTGGAGTTAATGGCTTAAGTCCACGTTCCCTTGTCCTACAATACAGTGTTTTTCTCACCTCAATTGATTATTTAATCACATCACATTTTGAGACCACAAGAAGACTGTTAAGGGTGAACTTCGCACTTTTGAGCTTTGATCAAATAACGAGAAGGGAATCTGAGTTCCCATCACACACTCCAAACTTCCACCAAGGACTTTGAACAGTGATAAATTTAATGTACACTCCCACCAAGTAACAGGATCTCTAATGTCATCTGGACTTGAACTCACTTGTCCAATATAACATCCAGGATGATGTCTTGCACGAGAAAAATCTCAGAGCATCTCTCCGGTGTGCAGAATAATAATTTTTTATGTACCTCATTCCCGATGCTAAGGAAAGCGTAAGGTCATTTGAGCCAAATTTGTTAATATTTAGGGCCTGTGTTAGTTTCTGTTTTACTTTATCGAAAAGAAACTCTCAAAGAATTATCACATAATTTTGTTTTCCTGTTATTAAAAAAATAAAGGTTAGAGAGGAAAAAGTATCTAATGAAATCAGGATTTAATATTTTTTTGTGGCAACGAGTCATTACAGTAATCTAAGTAAACAAAACCTAGTATAAAAGGGATAAAAGTTTTTGTTGAAGCCTGTCATCTGCAACTAGAATGCAATGTTTAATTGTTAAAATTTGAATGTTAATATGATCTGAAATGGCTTTTTGTGAAAAATGTAAAATTCATTATGGGAATTTATATTTACAGGAATAGTTCTGCATATAAAAGTTAGGGACTGGAATTATTTTTCACTTTTAAAACTTCTACAAAAGTCGTATTGAAAAACTACTTAAAATGGATCGAGATATATTTAATGATTTTCTATCTAATGATGGAAGTCCGCATTTAGGACGGAATGTTGATGTAATTACTTCAAGTAATGAACCAGATACTAGTAACTCTCCTTGTTTCATAGGCGGCCTAGGAAGTAGTTTATGCGATAAGCGTGTTGAAAGAATTAGCAACAATATATATTATGAAAAGTATCGAAAATTAAAAAGGACTGTGAAAGATTTTGTTTTTGTAAGTAAACTTTTCAAATCAGAATGTGGTGTCTAGGAATAGTGTTATGATTTAAGTACTTTTTACAATGCTATCAATATTTTAATATATTTGTAACCTCTCAAATATAAAGATAAACATTTAACTTCTGAAATTAACCATAATCTTAGGAGATCCTGTACTTGGCAATACATTAATGTATGTATATAATAATTTATGTGGGCCCATGTCAATAATTTGTGGGTGCAATAAATAAAAATTTCTTGTTTTTCAACTGTTAGACTTACAAACATGGCTCATCACTAAAAATAGGTTTTATGTAAATCAACACTCAAGGGAGGTGATATGGACATAAATACCTGTTTTTATAACAAAAATTCGGTTTTTAAACTGTTACATCCACAGACTTGAAATTTGAAAACTTTTATTTAGAGGCACACTAAAAATGGGTTTTGTGGTAATCAATTCTCGTGGATGGTTGCAAAGATGTTTATGGGGCTGTTTTTGATAAAAAAAAATTCCTATTTTTGAGCTATTAGACCAGAGGTTCCCACAGTTTTTTGTCTCGTAGACCCCTTACTATGTTTTTCAATTAGGGGTAGACCCCTGTTTACCTAATATTGAAATTTTACAAATTTATTAGCTGAAATGTCTTTTTGACGGCTGGTATAGAGATACTTACTTTAAACGATTAAAATTTCTAACTATAGTGAAGTATAGTGTTTAAAACTTAAGAAACAATTTTTAATTAACATAAAAATTAAAATTTCCTTAATATATAAAATAACCATGCAACAAACAAGTACTTTTGACGAAAGGGATGAATTTGGTGCTTGAATAACAAATTTTCAATATTTAGTATCAATCTTGTCAGGTTTAACTCTATAAATTCTTAGTGAGTTTCCTTCACACACCCCATCAATTTTTTGATTTGGAGATTGGCAGCTGCGTTGAAACTCCTTCTCGCCAAGAGAAGCTACTAAAAATTTATAATTCCATAATTCAGGATAAGTAACAGGTATTTTTTAAAGATAAAATTGCTGACTCGCGTTTCTAAACTTTAATTTAAAATCTTCATTAGTTCCTATTCCGATCAGTTCCTCTTGTAATGACATTTTTTCCAATCAAACCATATGAGTTCATTACCTACTGTGGTATTACCGTAGCCAAAACATTCTCAGACCCAGTTTCAAAATCTGAATAAAGGGCATTTAAACGTTGAACATAGGTTAAAATGTCACTTTCTTGGCAGAATGTTTGCAGTTAAATGAGAAACTAGGAAAATTCGCGACGTCCACAATATTATACTCCTTTAGCTTAATTCTCACTAAAAATGCTGATATAATGGTATTTTTTTAAGCATTAATGCAATCACCTTGTAAAAACTGATGAACCTCATTAAATTTAGTAAACAAATCTATTAAATGGGTAAAATCTGGTTTCCACTTGCTTAAATTTTCTGTTAAAATTAAAATCACAATCTGGTTTAGTGAGAGTCACTATCATAGACCTCCGTTTATACCTCATGGACCTCCAAATTATTTTTTTACTGGCATGGACCCCTGGGGGTCTGTATAGACCACTTTGGGAATAACTGTATTAGGCTTACAAATTTGAAAATTGGCAGATGTTTCTTCTGTTGCATAGAGGTCTACTAAGAACTGCTTTTTATAAAAATCAACTCCCATGGGGTTTGAAGAGGTGTTATAATAAAAAATTTCCATTTTTGGCTTACAGAATTTAAATTTGGCAAACTTATTTCTTCTGTTGAGGAGAGATTCTGCACTTGCATATTATTGCAACAATCGCCAATGTTAAAGATAACTTAGCTACCCCAATTTTGCATGTGTCATGTGTGCTGAATTGGCAATAATGTGCTTCGTTTCATATACCTAATATCACCAATAGGTTGCGATAATACATAAATACTAGGATTCCATGAATTTTGCAAAATTCAACTCCCGTGGGGATTCGTGAGCTTACATGGTGTTACAGATAAAAAAAATTTCCATTTTGGAAAAATTAGACCTACAGACAGAGTTTTGCAAGCATGTTACTTTTGTTGAGTAGAGATCCACTAAAATTTGGGTTTGAGGAAATTGACTCCAAGGGCAGAGGATTACAGGATGCTAATGATAAATATGCTTTTATTTTATAAATTCCTGTCCTCTTCAATTTGAGAAGTTAGAGCTATATGTAAGAATATTTTTCAATACAATCAATAGTATAACAATGATCTAAAAAGATTGTATAGTGCTACAATGTCATAAAATATGCAGCAAAAACAGGGCAGGTAATGACTCATATCATTCTGAATATTTCAAATTTGATAAATTTTGAGAAATGGTTGATTTTGGCTTTTAAAAGGCATGCAACATTTGTAACTGAAAGATTGTTCCTTTTGGAATATTTTTAAATTAAGATGTCTGACAATGTATATTATTTATGACCATATTGTATGATCTTGTGTGATCAACTAGTGTGATAGCAACAGAAAGAAATGCTGTAATAAGAAAACAAATAAAATCAGTTAAAAAAGTTATTCATAAATGATCGTGGGAGTTCAGGAGGAAAAACAGTTGTCTTCTGCATTTTGTATAGAACCATTCTGCTTGAGTAATATATATGAATAACTTTGCCTTTTTCAAACAAAAGCCATTGTCTATATTAAGGGTTGAAAACATTGATCAAACAATATGGAATGCTTTGGAAGATTACTTGTAGCTAAATATTTTGGTACTTACGTATTATCACAACCTATTAGTGACATTATATGAAACAAAGCATCTTGTTGCCAATTCAGCACTTATGATACATAGGAAATTGTGGTTGTCAATTTGGTAAGTTATTAATAGATATGGTGATTGTTGTGATAATACTTAAGTACCAATATTTTTAAAAAATACATTGTAGTTTTTAATAGATTATCCTTTTGATTTACTTTTTAGGAAAATGCTGCTTTGTGTGATGAAGTTGCTCGAATGCAAGAGAAAATTTTGATTGAAAAAGAAGAGAGGCGGTAAGTATTGTGTTATAAATTATGAATAAATATGTGTTGGTGAGAAAGTTAAATTCTATAAAAGAGAAAGTTAGTTTAGAGCCATAAAAACTTGTGATAACAAATATTTTTTGCTTATGATTTATTCGAACTGATCAGTTTATTGTAAATTAGCAAAAATGGAGTCTTTTTTTATTTATAAATTCATATCGGAACTTATTTTTAGACAATGAAATTCTTTTAAAGGAATATGCTATATATTATAATAGTCTTTTTTGTCAATTTAGTTTAAATGAGTGTTTTATACTTACAAATCAAATTCCTAAAAATATTTTGCAAAAATAGTTTAAGAGTAAGTATATTTTTTAAGTAAAAGTCATATTCTGAAATGTTTTTTAATCTAACATCTAATTTACGCAAAATTAAAGCTTTCTTAATATTATTTGACTCTCTTAAAGAAAGGTAGTCAAAGAATTATTTGTTAAGTTAAAAAATATGTAAAGTTGCTTCATCTTATGCTTATAATTTATTTCCCTAACTTTTTCATTTCTTATACATAAAAATATTTTTGCTACTTAAGATAACATGTAAAAATTAAACTGCCATATATATTCATTAACTTTCAGAAATTTTTTTTGGGGGGGGGGGGTTACAATATCTTAAAATAGGATATTTATATTTAAGAACATTTCAAATAATAATACATTTTCCATTTAACAAAGCACAACCACTGTGTTCTATGATTTAGTTTTTATTCTTTCAAAATTTCAGTTATCTTTTAAGAAAATTGCAAGCATTTCAAGCTCAAAAAGATGGTTCTTCTTCAACAAATGCTGTTTCTGGTGGTCCTTCTTCAGGGAAAAATGTATGTGGAGAAAATTCAGAGCTGCAAAGCAAGAAAAAATCGCAAGCTAAAAAACGACCAGCTCCGAAAGGAGTTGGTAAGTTGAAAAGTATTGCTAAACAATTTCTTTATCAAATTATTTACATTCTTAGCTTAAGGATTTTTCCCTAGTTGGGTGTCAGATAATTAATAATTATGATAGTATATCATTAAATATACACTTAATAGAGTAGTAAAATAAATAGAAAATAAAAATGGATGATTTTTTTTAATGAAATTGTCATTTTTACCATAAAAAATCCAAATTTACTGATTTTATGGTTAAACCAATAGATTCAGAGATTTTTCATGGCTAATTTGTAATTCTCAGTTAACTTAGACTGACTTTTTTTACTATCAAAAAATTTATTTGCAATAAATTGAATAGAAATTTAGATTGCTTTTAAAAAAAACACTTTTGAAACTCTTAATTAAAAATGAGAAACAAAAGAATGTTTTTTTTTTTTTTTGAAGGTGGAGAAAGCATATTCTTGGAATCCAGTCAACTGTTTTTTTTTCTTAAGTAATAAATTTTAATTCTAAATTTTGCACATTGTAAATATTCAAGCTTTTTGTAGATGGTAAACATGTTTTTTACTAGCTATATCTAATATATAAAATTCTCGTGTCACAGTGTTTGTAGCCAAACTCCTCCGAAACAACTAGACCAAATCTTACGAAATTTTGTGCGTATATTCAGTAGGTCTGAGAATAGGACGTAAACTATTTTTCATTCCGATATTGCAATTAGTTGAGAAGATATTACTTAAAAACCTTTAAACCTCTGTCTGTTGTTTTGCTTGGTGTTGAAAATCGGTTTAGAGCCAGAAAAATTCTACTGTTGGAGATAAAAGAAACCCAGGCCCAGAGAAAAATTATAGGAAGATAAATACATCACAGTCATTTAGGGAAGTTGTACATAATATTTTTCTGTTGAGCTTTATTCCATGTGAAAGAGTTTTATGATATTTCGAAAAGCACAGATGATTGAAGGATTATTCCGCTAAAATTTATTTATGTATCATCAATTTGCAGTGCTATAATTATTTATTCCCATTTTGCTCAAGATAGTTCTCACGTTCAGTTAATTAAGTGATCTCATAAAAATCAATAGTTTTCAACATGTGTCATGAGCTCTCACCAACAACAACTATTGTGTTCCCTGTATAAACTATTTCTGCATATTTTCAGACATTTTGAGTTATTTATTAGTTTATTTATTATCAAAAGCCAATTAATAAAACTGTAATACTCAGTGCGCTCAAAATTTGCGGGAATCATTTTCAATATAAAGAGAAATATATAGAGGTAAAATAATAAAAGAACAGATACATTATCAGTATACTTTTTTCTAGCATTAAGTACTTCAATTCAATCTATTTGTGTGTTTTGTACAGTAAATAATGCCAGCAAGATGTAAAGGGTCTCATTTAGGCCGTCAAATTACTAAATCTACAGCCATGCGAAATAGAAGAGCTCAAAACAAATCCAACTGGATAATGAAGATGTGCGTGTGAATATGGCGCAGTTGTGTAAATCACAATCACAAGAGGTACGAGTTGAACAAAATCAACAAAGACGAGCGCGTTGATTCCTATTTGACACACTCAGAGCAAATGACCAACAGCGCCAACAAGTACATCCAGCATTTACATTCGATTCATTCTGTTGTCTAGCATTCGAGTATGAGCCCAATGTTAAATATTACGCTCATTTGAATGTGACAATTGGTGCTATGGACAAGGAATGTCCTCATTGTAATGCACTTAAATTTAAAAATTAGCCAGCCAGGATGTGTTGCGCGTCAGGAAAAGTGCAACTACCGGAAATTGGAACACCACCTGAACCATTGAACGGGTTTACTTATCGGTGCTGATCCCGATTCTAACCTGTTCCTGAAGTCAATTCGAACATTGAATTCATGCTTCCAAATGACATTGTTCAGAGCAACAGAAATAGTTACAAATAATGCTGCAAGTAGTCAACAATTTAATTCAACATTCAAAATCAAAAACCAAGTTTATCACAAAGTGGACTCATTGCTGCCCACTTTGTGATAAACTTGGTGTTGTGATAAACTTGGCCAAAATTTAAAATTTTACAAATTTACTTTATGGGCATTGAGGACTCCGAAAGCGCACTCGCCAATCGCTTTGATGCACGTTGTAACTACAATAACCTCAATTCTCACTTTTTGCCAGATGCATTGTCGGTGAACTGGACGCTTTATTGAATGAGCACAATAAATTGCTGAAATTATTCAAATCACACATGCACAGATTACAAAGTGACAATCACGCTATTGTCATCAATTCTGATAAAACACCAGCTGGAGAGCACATTCATAGATTCAATGCACCTGTTGTTGACGACGTTGCTGGAATCATGGTTAGCGACCATACAGTTACGCGAATTCAAATGGATTTAATTTCCAATTAGATTAGCATTCGCAGTGACAATCAATAAGTCTCAAGGCCAAACGATGTCTTTTTGTAACTTAGATTTGGGCACACCGTGTTTTTCGCACGGACAATTATACATGGCATGTTCTCACGTGGGTAAGCCTTCCAGTTTGTTTGTGTTGGCTAAAGATGGACTCACTAAAAATATTGTACCCTCCATTGCATTATGAGATTGATAATGTTATTTTTTGACTGTCATAATTTGTGATAGAGATGTAATTTGAAATTTATTAGTTAAGATTATAAAAGTATACAAAAAATTCAAAAAAAGGAATGCTTGGTCCTTTGTTACTTTTATAAGCCGTCATTGTTCACAGTGCATCATTCCTCTTTCAGTCATATACCACATCCCCACACACTTACATTGAGTTAGTTATTTTTTATGTGACTACCAAAATATTCAGTAGAAATAATTTATTTGGCAAAACAACGTTTGCTGGGTCAGATAGTATATATATGTATATATGATCATAGCAATTAAACCATATCATTCCTTTTAGAATCATGCAATTCTATTTCTCTTTCTTGTCTGCAGTTCATCATTCATTTTCGTCTACACTTTGCTATGGATTCTAGTCTATCATACAATTGTGTTAACAGGGCCATCTACATTCTTTAGATGCATATTTTAAGACTTTGAACAATACTTAAGTTTTTCAGAATATCTACAAAATACACTGTAATGCAGGTAATTGAAAAATTAGTAAATTTATACAATTATGGATAAATTTCATGTAATTCAATATAACTATCCTGAGCTTTTAAGCAATAAATATTAACTTTGTGGAAGCATTATCATCCAGCTACTTTCTAAAAGTAATAGAAATATAACTCACTGCATTGTCTATATCTTTGTGTTTTTCAACTTAACCTTTTAAAAATAAGTTTCTTTAATTTATTGGCTACAAAAATGTAGTAAACTGTTTTCTTTAATTGCTTGTATCTTACTGAACCTCACCACTATTAATTTAAAATTTCTATATGCAAATATGTTTATAAATTGTCAATGGTATTGCAAATTTTTGAAATTTGATTTCAATATCTGGATACTGAAAAAACATTAAAAAAACATATTTTTTTTAGCACAAGTGTTATTAAAAGGAAAATTCATCTATCTTTTGAACATTGAAAATATCTTTTAAAATACTTCGTGAAAATCATATGGTTTTATGGAGGGTACGTCTTTTTATGGTACAAGAAATAGGTTACTGGAACTTTGCTAAAAAGTGGGAGTTCAAATGTGCCTTTAATATGCCTGAAGTTATAAAATATTTCCTCAAATATTTCTCTAGATATCAGATGTAATGTTTATAATCCAAAATGTCCTTTGACATTTGGTTATAGTGCATATAATGTAATGATAGCTTTTTTAAAATTTTCAAAACACATAGCTCCTTAATTAATTTCTTTAATCATTGTTGTAGTTATGGATTTATATCAGGACTGAAGAATAGAGTTAAAAGTTATATCTTTTGCAGAATCGTACATTTTTTTTTATTGTCTTATTTTAGATGAAGGAGGCAAGCCTAAACCAAAAAGAAGAAAAGTTCCAGCTGACAAAAGATTAGTTACACCAATTCCATTAGATGCAACAGGTCGACCTCTCTTTCCCATTATATTGGGATCTTTAACCATTCATAGTTTAGGTGTTGTAAGTAGAAATTTTCCCTTTTTTTTTCAAAAACTTCTTTTGTTATTTTTTGTGATTTTTATTAGTATTTGAAGCATTTCATTGTTTAGATTTTAGGAAACAGTCAATATGTTTTAAAAAAGAAATACATCAATGTTATTTTTATAAATAAATCATAGAGAATATATACTGAAATTTTTATAATTTCTGTAATGTTGTATTGTTTTGAAAATTGTCCAAGTTGAATTTATTAATGATCTGTGTATTTTTAATCAACAAACATTATCTATCATTAAAATCAGATTTGTGTGAAAGGATCGTTTTCTATAAAGAATAAAGAACTGCAATTTCCTTCTTTATTTGTACAAAATTACATTTCTTCTTTTATGGTTTTCAGTTCTCAAAATGATAGGAGCATCTTAAGTGCTATATGTAGTAAATTTTTTAATTCTGAAATCCATTAAAAAAATTGGTTTAAATGTAAGCTAACTAATCTGGAAGTGCTTTCACACATCAAGGTAAAAAGTTATTAATTGGCCTTAAAGTTTTGCTTTTATACTTTAGCTATGGTTATATTGTAAATTAAGAGGTCTCATGTAAAACAAAGTATTATAACAGAAAATCAATCATATTACTTTAATGGAAAGTACAAATATAACCATATAGTAATTTATCATCCAAAGTCTGCTTCACAATAATTTTTAATATTATGAAGCTTTAAATGTGTATGATAAATTAATAGTTATGTATAATTTGAGTTTAATGAATTTTATCTTTACATTTAAAAGTGATTCTTGATTCAAATATTAAATTATTTTATCTTTGTTGAATATGCTTGCAAAAAATGTTTTGAAGTAGATAGTAGGTAAAGATGCTTCATTTCCAAATTTTTTAAAATCAAGTTAATATGTGCAAGTTGATAATGTTCATGAGTTAGAGCAAAAATGGCCAACCTTTTAACTGTGGCGTCCCAAACCAATCTACCAATATGATTCCCTGGGCCATACAGTAGAACATGTTGAAAAATTTGATTCCCATGATAATGCATACAAAGTTAGAAAATAGACGTCAATAATATAGATTTACAGTTTTATTATCTATTAATTTTGCATTATTTAAAGGTGCATCTTAACATAAAAATAAACTGCATAAAATATAACTATTTCTTCAACAAAAATAAAAAGATTAAAATAGTATATACGTTAAGTATTTTTATAAACACTTTTATTAAAATAAGAAATAGACAACATAAAATATAAGCATTTCTCTTCATTATAAGCTAATTAAAAAGATAAATAAAAGTTTTAATGCGAACCCAGTGCTTCCACCTCACTACTTTCGTATCACAAAATTAGTGATATCATTTGTGAGTTTCAGTTTGTCACAAATCTGACCATTCAATTGTTAAACAATTTTTTTATGGACTCAGGAGTATTTTTCACTTGAGGAAAGAATTTCTACTTGGATATGTAGAACCAAAAGCGGAAAGCAGAGTACATGCAATTTTCTCTCTTCAAACAGTTAAATTTCTCCAGCAATGACATTCAATAATTTAAATGATAACAGTAAATTTTTTTTATCTTCAGAGTTATCCATTAGATTGCTTCGTAATTCCTTAAATGCCCATAATTCTGAAGATGTTTGTCAAGAAGGTTCATTACAAATTTACCAACTTCCAACCTCTCAAAAATGGACAAATTTATAGAGTACTGCAAAGGGCCACTGAGAATTTTACCGTGTGTCACCCACAGGATGCCGATCCCTGTTACCAAATTATTCTGGAAGGTGTAACCTTTCAGATTTTAAAAAATAACCTTGATTAAAAAAATTATGTTAAGAATTTGTTTTTACAAATATTTTTGCTTGAAGAAGATGTGACTAAAAGTTAGTGATTGTGAATTTTCTGATTATGTGTGTAACATTTACTTTTATTTAAAATTAAGAGAATTTCCACATTTAGTTGAATTTGTTAAAAGAATCAAAGAGTAATAAAACTAATGCTTTCAAACAAAATTACAAATTTTACATAAACATTCGCATGCACATGCTAATTTCTCTGTTTTATGTGTTTTACACCATGACAACTCTGTTTTTCCCTTCCCACATCCCATCATTTAATGAAATTAAAAAGGAATAACCACAAGCATATCAATAATGAAAAGAGGTGACAAATTGCTGAAAGATGTGAGGTATGTAGTCTCAAATGCATATTGCTGGAGAGATTTGAATGTAATTGAGAATCTTGCGTATTACTAATGAAGACAGTTTAATGAAACCAGATATTTTTAGAAAGAAGACTTAGGTAATCCAAAAAATATTGGCCAATGAAGATTTATATGTGTTTATTACAGCAACATATAACAAGAGTGCTACATCTTCTCAGCGTCATGAATTTCATCTGGCCATAGGAACCCAAGTTTCAAGAGTTACACTTCTGGTGGCTACACAAGAGATCTGTTTGCAAAAAACTCACTGTTTGTCCCCCTTACTTCTGCATTCAAAAGAGTTCATTGAATATGATGTAGATAATATTAGAATTGAAATTAAGAGTCTTCAACATCATTCTTTAAACTGATGAGATTCAGCCTAACCTACGATACTTGATGTGCCTTTACCTGGAGAAAACCAGAAACATGCCACATGTCCTCAAATGTACAAGAGACCAATCTTGCTTCACTGTGACTGCTGTAAGGCATGGGAATGTTATGCTTTCTTTTCAGGGTTGTAGTTGACTTGAGCTTCATTTTTTTTATGGATGATAATGCTTATCCACATATAAAGTTCAATAAGGCCACTGAATTTCTTGAAAATTATATTTTGAATATGAATTTCTTAAACTGGAAATTCATCTATGTGTTTGAAATCTAATAGTTTCAAAAAGTAAATCTATTTTAAAGATTGCATGCAATTATAGTAAAATATAGAACAGAGCTAATGAAATGTGTTTTTGATAAAATGTATAATCTAATTTATTTCTAACAGTTATTACTTAATTTTAAAATCATAGACTTTTTCTTGCTTTTATGTAATAGTTATTTTACTTTTTTTATTGCAGATTGTAAGTGATAGACATGGATATCATACAGAACAATGCATTTATCCTGTTGGTTTTTGTAGTTCTCGGACATATGCTAGTCTGAAAAATCCCACCACACAATGTTTATATCAATGTACTGTAACAGACAGTCCTTTTGGTCCCAAAGTAAATAACTGCATCATTTTTATATTTGTTTCTTCTGAACAAAATCCATTTCTTATACCTAATGAATTTCTATTGTATTGAAGTATTAAAAACATGAGTGATTAAAATAATCTTAGTGATTTTAGAAATGTTTTGAAATTGGATTATACAAAGGGAAGTGTATTTAATCAAATCTCCATTGCTTGGGAAAGTGTTCAAAGACTTTACTTAAAAAAACATTAAATGTAAAATATCACTTGTGAAAGAAAAGCTAATGTTTATATTTTATTTTTCCTATTTTATTTAATTTTACTGTTTTGTATTATAAAAAATTGAATAACTTCCTCTTGTAATATATATATAATCAGCATAACTTTATTGCAATCAAACTTGAAGCAAAAATTTTTGATGTAGAAGCTATTAATGTGTATCGTAGAATGGCAATGAATATGTTAACATGAAAATGTAGTAGACATTAATAATAACGATTTATTTATTTTTTGAAAAATTTAAAGAAAAATTCACTTGGAAAAACATTGTTGCTATTTGTAGTATATTGCTAGTAATTAATTAAAACAACATGCTATTTTTTGTTAGATCAAGTCAAAATAATAAGTGTTTTCAAAGTATAAAAATATTTTTTTATAATCTAAAAATATGAAAATCAACATAATAGTTTAAAAAATTTTATTTTGAATAATGTTTTAAGTAATATATGAAATTTTCAGTTTGATAAAAAAATGAAAAAGCAGTCAACTTATTTTTTTAAATCCACATTCTTTTCTCCTTTCAGTTTGAAATAACTCCTGAGGATGATCCTGGCCATTCTTTAGTGGGAAATTCACCAAATGAAGTTCATGGATCTCTTTTAAAAGCATTGAATACTGTAATGTAAGTTATGCCAAACAAAGTGTATGTACAAGGTATTGATATAAAATTCGATGAATATGTTCATAAACAAAATCAAAAAGTATTTTTTAAATTAGGAAAAATGGTTTACATTCTTTTAAAGTAATGTCGACTTATTGTTGTTCTTTTTTTACTATGATTGTACAGTTTTAGAAAACAGCTGTCCACATTCTTTTTTGATATCATATAGCAATCTCTTGTCACAGGACTTTGAATGTCTGTAATATCCAAAAATTGTTCTTCTATAGTAACTTCTTTCAATTGCAAGTACAGAAAGAAGTCTACTTCAAGATTTTTTTCCAGATGAGGGCTGAATGTGAGTGACCATTATCATGTAGAAGATTCTTAGTCTACAGCAGTATATTCTAGACATCCAGAATACCAGAACATCCTTGATACTGTTAAAATTTCAGAAAAAAATTCTTTATGAATCAGGCCCTTACTATCAGAGAACATAATCAGCGTTGTCTTTATTCATGATTTTTAGGTGTTAAATTTCCGATTGCAGGATAAATTTGGTTCAAAGCAATTCCTTGCTTTCCTTTTTTTAGTTGAGGAGCTTATTTGAAATTATCATAATGGTTGTCATAATGTATTTCAATAAATTTCTGTTCCAATGCATCATAGTGATAAAAAATTTTCAAACATCGACAAGATTGCATCTGTTCTGATAAAATATGGAGTATTACCAGTATAGTGGTTAGTGACGCTGACTGCTATACGGTAGGGCCTGGGTTCGAATCCCGGAGAAGGCATTGACGTTTGTAAATTTATAATGCCTTCATGGAATGGTGGTACTCTAAATAGCCGTCAAGCTGCAAGTCTTCTCGTGAGGTTGGTGAAAGGGGAAGAAAGCTGGGAGTCCCCTGACCACTCTCAGGGTGTTCTCCCTCAAAATTGGGGTGGAACCAAGCCAAATCATACTGTCACCTACATGGTGCTCAAAGCTACGTCTAACGACAGGTGTACAATATAGCCCAATGCCATGATGAACTTCATGGGCCTCGATCTGACTACGTCAGACAGATGGCATTAGAAACAACAACAGCTACAAACCTTCTGTGAATTCAAATTATCTGTCAGTATAAGACAGACATTTTGATGAGTAAATAAGTTCCTTCTGCTAGGATAGCAAAGGGAGGATCCCTTAATTCTGATGTCTCTTTTGATTTTTTTATCATTAGAAAATAGGATAAGCCTGTTATTTGGAACAGTATCTTCTGGGGAATCTCGTACATCCTACAAATGTTTAAATAGTGTATAAATGCCTATTTCTATAACAAATAGGATTCAGAGTACAATTTTCTCACCTCTGCATATGCACAGCCTATGAAGCTATTCACATTGAATTTTATTGTTGTATCTTGTATATTTAGAACAAAAAGAATTGAATATGTGTTTTCACATATTATATTAAAATTAATATGTGAGAATTTATTTATTTAATAATAAAATTATTTAAAAGTATATATAATTAATAAATTAAGGAATATCAGAGAGGAATGATTTTAAAAAATTAGCTAATTTTTTAATATATTCAATTCACAAAATCAAAATGTTTTTTTTTGGAAAACATGTTTAGTTGTCAAAAACATTGTTTTTATGTTTTCCGTTCTAATTTATTTCAGCAAAATTTTTACGTTACTAGCCATTAAAAATGCAACTGCAATAAAAAGGCATACAAATTGCATTTCATTGTACTTGAACAATGATGAATTACACAAATGATTAGCATTTCTATGCAGACACTCATTGTGAATGCCTGCAGTACCGCCACGAAGTACTACACGAAGGAAAAATAGAATACCTTTTGGAAATATTTTTCATGAACATCTTCAACATACTTTGAAAAATAATATGGTTGCCATTCGAACCTGTTTCCAGGTCTGACTGAATAAGAATTGTTTCTTTTAGAGAATAATAGAACATCATTCTGAGAAATTGATGACTATGTTAGTTGTAATCAAGAGTAACAATGATGCAAATCTGTAATCAATAGATGCAAGAAGGAATAAATGATCTTCATCTAACACACCAGCCTTTATTACATCACTGCATTTGATGGAAGACATAGTGTGCACATGGTAGTGATGAATTACTGTGTAACATCAGGAACCACATCAAAACTAATGATCTGTTGCACAACAATCGGTTGTCTTTTGCTGTGATTCCTTTGTCTCAAAATCACTGACGTTTGCATCTGCAATGGTGCTCTGAAGGGGGGGGGGGCATGGGCAATGAAATGGTTCTATTTTTTCAATCATTGTTTTGAGTGTTATCACTGTAATATATTTGGCATTTTAGTACCTCTTGATCTTCTTGATATTGGCGTTTGGACCAATAATGTATTTAAAATTTACTGAAATTCTAATTCTGTTCTGATTGAAATAATTTGTTTTAAGATTTCTATTAAAAATTCTGTTGCTTTGATTATTCAGATTTTATTTATGAATTAAAAGTTTTAAGTTAAATTTTTAAATAGTTTTGTCAGTTTTATTTTATAAAAAAAATTGGGCAAAGTAAATATTTAAAATTTATGTGATTACAAAATTGATTTCACTCACCTTTTTTAAAAGCAAATACTTAAAAAATACTTGTGGTTGATCAATTCATTTACAAAAATGCATTACATAGCCTCAAATGAAAAATGGTTCTTAGTTTTTATGTGATGACAATTCAAATTAATAACATGAAATAATTATTTCTGGAATTCAATATGTGTATGCAATGTGAAAAGAAAAATAATTTTGTATTTTTTATGTTGTATAAAAATAAAAGTACCTAGATTTAAAATTAAATTTGAACTATTAGATTCATTATACTTTATATGTAAACTTAAAGTAACCATAATTTTTAAGAGGCTTTGAATGAAGTACAATGGTTAAATCCTATTTTCATGCTCTCTTCGTTAAGAATTTTAAAATTGTGCTAAGATAGCTCCAAAAAACATTTTTCAAATTTGAATCTAAAAAAGCAGGTTGCATCATGTCAAAAATCAATGACAACATTTCTGCTGGTGTAAAGAAAAACATGGTCTGAATTTCACAAAAAAGTTCTAGCAAGGGGCCAAAATAAATAGGGGGGGGGGGGTCACTGAGCTTATTGAGAAATTACAAATTTTCTCCTTTTTGGCAACAACTGCAGTTGTTTAAAAAAATTAAATGGAATTTTGTTCATCATTTTACCCTTTGAAACATTGCAAGCATTCTAGATTTTCTCCACCTATCTAATGATAATTCCAGTTAACAACAAAAAATGAATGAAATAGTATTTATGCAGAGCACAATATGTATATATATTTTTTCCATTCCCTTTTTTTCTGATAACAATTCTGGTTTAATATAAAAAAAAAAAAGAGATTGAAACATTATACGCTATTTTTTGGGAATACAAATGTTGTGGGTTCGAAGCCTAGTGCCACTGAAGATCCTCCGTGTAAAGTCGGTTGAAATGTTAAAAGGCTCAATGTCCTCCTGCTGGTATCATGTGATAGTTAGGAGAGGGGTTGCCAACTCAAGTGTCATCCTCGTCATTTCATTGAGGTTCAAAAATTCAAGGTCCATTCACAGTAGTCCTCATCTTACTATATTGTACAACGTAAATATAATTCTTACTCTCCCTCATGAACAAAAAAGGAAAAGAGCAAATTTCATGCTGTTATATAGCCAATAATTACACAAAAATATTTTTGTCATTTTGGCAAATTATCACTATTTTGGTGCCAAGTATTTTTTGATGCTAAGGGGTGCACCAAAATAGGATCCAACCTAGCATTTTTTAATATTGATCCTTTCATCATTATGTATAATATGAAAAGAATATACTTGAACTAAATTGAATGTGCGATAAATGTATCACTTATACAATAAAAATTTTGAAATGTTTCACTTTATTTGCTACTTTATTTACAAAAGATTTGTACTTCAAAATATTTAAAGAATTTTTTTAGCATATTATATATTTTAATTATCTGTGTCTATAAAAGTGTCTATGGAAATAGTCTTAGATGTTAAATTCATGCATGTTCGAAACAGAAAGTTTAACAAAAGGGCTTGCAATTTATAGCAACAGCAGTTGTATTTAAGTATTTTCCTAAGAAATATTTTCATGGTTTTTTTCCTTTTCCATGTCTTAGTTTATACTCTTTGTTAACACAATTGATAATGTTTTTATTAAATCAGTTTTTCTTATTTGCATTTAACAATATATGTGAATTTCTTTTAGTGGCAAAGAGGTAGTTAGTGTGGAAGGTCAAGGAGCAAAATTTTTTGGTCTATCTCATCCCACAGTGCAAAATCTGATCCAGAGTTGTGCTGGAGCTCGCAAATGTACTGATTACCGTTGGGTTCAATTTGAAGTTGCAAAAGTGGCTGAGGGCGAAGAAGAACATATCTCTAAAGATTTTGATCCAACTATCAATTTTGAAGTACTTTTACATATCATAAAAGAAAATACTCTAACTGTTAATACCAGCACTGGAGTGGTGGTCACTAGGTGATATTTCTTAACTTGCTGTGTTGCTCTAATTAACAATTAAAATGTTTTCATGTAAAAAAAAATTATATTTTTATATATGTGTGTGAAATGTAAATGAGTCTCCTTAGTGTTTTTAGTATACTTATGAGATTAGTATGAATTTTACAAGTATGCTATATTTGTATGTGTACTTATTGCTTATGTATGTGTATTACTCATTAAAAAGTAATCTGTGCTGTCTAACATTAACAGCACTTTGAACTAAATTATGTTTATTTTGTATTGTTTAAGTGAATTGCATTTATTGTTACCATCCCAAGACCCTTCATTCCATCAGCCACCTGTAATTCTAGTTGTCATACTTCTTACAACCCATCTCAACTTTTCTGGTTATAGTCTCTCAACTAGCCCTTGATCAAGGTGATTTTGCATTTGAAGCATTGATTTATTAGTTGACAAAATTGCCCAAGCAACAGGGAAGTATTTTAGCTTGAATAAATAAATTAACTTGGGATTTTTGAATACCACTTCTAAAACCAAGAAGACATTTGATCCTCTCAATCCACAAGGTGTACAAGAAAAGTACTCATAGAATAGCAAGAAATGCATTTGAACCCTCAATAATATCCTGTTACCCTATCAACTAGAATCTATAAGCTCCTCGATCGCTGAAAAGTTTCAAAATTGATGCAAGACATTCAGTGTACTGTCAGTTACTCTAAAAGGATTCAGGATTTTCAATGGTTTTAAACAACAGCACTTTGAAACAACCAGAAATATGAACAAGTGGTTAACTTATTTAATATCAGCAATGCTTTTGAGTCAATATCATATGAAATCTTCTCGATCTTTAAGAATGTAGGCATCAAATGAAAATATGTGGCTCTTATTCAAAATATTAGCCAGGACTCATTGGCACAATTATAATTGATATGATGAACCTGATTTCACTCAGAAGAGGAATGAAGCAAGGGTGATCACTCAATAATTTGCTGTTCAGCATTGCAATCAATCAAGCATTGGTAGCAGTCAAAGGCCACAAAACATCAAGAATGGTTCTTGCCTTTGGTGATGATATAGTTCGTCTAGAGTTCAATTAAGACTCTTCCCTCTTTTTTGGGAATAATCCTAGTGAAGAAATGTAAATAATCTCCTGTACATGCCATGGCTGTAATTTGTCCCATGTTTCAAATTCTATAGAAAAATTTTCTATTTTTATTTCTTTTTATTTTTTAATTATCTACTTTTTTTAGAACAATTTTTTGGGGGGTACTTAGTTTTGTCATTGTAGCTTAATATTAGTTCTTAAGCTATTTGTAAAGTTAATTTACCTATTCCTCTTGAATTAATGACCATCTACTGCTGTCATCAACAGATTTATAGTAAAGCTACTTCACACTCACATAACTTTGATTCTCATTATTATGTTGCTCATGTATTGTTCTTATTAGTTATGGGCTGTGCATTTCTACTCAATGCATTAAAGAACTTTTATATTTTTGAATACGTTTGTTGCAAGTCAAAATTGAAATGTTTAGTACATATGTGTAGGCATTCATATTCCTTATGTTTCAGTATATTCTGCTTCAATTTTGTCTTCACTTCGTTTCATTATCCCTTCTTGGACACTAATGATGAGTACATTTCATCTTCCCTTCCCCAAAAGAAATTATCATTAAAAACAATTTATTTTATACATCTATTAAATGAAGGTATTTTTTTATTTCATTTATCAGTTTTCAAATGTAGAATTAGTTATATATTTATTCTTTAAAATTGTTATTTGTAAACAAATGTCAGGCCATTAACCACCAAGCAATTATTCAAAACTATATTTTTAATGAAATTATATGTGTTGTAGATTTCCTGTTATGTTGTGCAAAAGAAACATTTCACTCATTTCATGCTCATTCATTGTTCTTTGCAAAGTGCTTTGTATTCTTTCTTTACGAATTATCATATCTCGAAATCTGTGTCTTAAATTCTCCGAAAACAGGTTTATTGATTGATTATTATTATTATCTTTAACTTATTAATTTGTTCTCTTTGCAGTATATCATTAAAGTAAAAAATTATTGATTATTAATAATCATTTACTTTTCCTGTGCTGAAGGTTTTCATCATTACTCTATAGGGGGAGCAAAAATTCATTCCATTTATAAAACAAGAATTTATTTAATTTTCTTCATTCTTATGTTGAATTATTTTTGTCATGCTAATTATTTCTTGTTCATTTTTTATAATAAAAAACTATGACATTAAATTTGTATTTTTATTTTGAAAATTAAATTTTATGGATATTACATTGCTACAATATTTTTTCACTGAATGGGTTGTAAATTTACTATGATATTTTTTGTGATATGAAAATAGGTATTTAAATTATGTCGATGAACAATATAAAGAGTTTGCAGTGGTATGGTTATACATAAAGTATATTTTTCTCTCTGGTAGAAGGAGGAGGGGGCAAAATAACAATAAATGCTCATTATTGACTTTCTTTAACAATTCTAAAAACTTAGTTATTCAAGAATAATATCTTTTATTTTTCACTGTAATGGTTCTTTTTGTTTGTTTTTAATGAAATCACTGGTAAGAACACTTATTTTTAGTAAGAATTGGGCATTGTAAATTTTACATTATAATTTTTGTACATTAATTAAATAAGTGCAACATGTATCTATAATAATAAGAGATTGTGCATATTAGCCATTTTACATTTACCTATTAACCACTTGACAACTTTCTGGTAGTGAATCCCACACCAGTAAAAGTCCTGAGATTTTGGAAATGAAAAAAACATGGAAGTTTTTGTATCATCAAAGATCTTTTGTCTGAAACAGGTTATAGTGGGCGTGTTTCAGATCCGGAGGGTGAAGTAAAACCTTTTGTTTGAAGTCCTTTATTTTTTAAGGACTGAAATGACAGTAGCTTAGCTTCCTTGGGATAGAGAATAATGGCATACTGATTAATGACATTAGGGCTCTGTGCAGTCATTACAGATTGTAGTCTAACTAAAAACAAAAGGAGGCATAATGATTTGATTAAGTGGGGCGAGGCCTACCACTGAATAATTCCTTGCCCATCCCACTACTCATTCAACAAAACATTCTTTGGACGAAACTCTGGTTTTGCCTCCTTGTATATCATCTTCATTGCTTAACCATGTTTCAAAAATTATGAAAACCATCTCCAATATTCCTCATGTTATTTTAAAGTGCTAGGTTTAAATTATTGATCTGATTTCAGTGTTGGTGCAGGTGGTTCTGAAGGCCAACCATATTATCCACCAACTTTTTACAGTGCATACTTTGCTTCTCATCTGTTGTTCCCAATCTGTCATTTTTGCCATGGGAAAACAAAGAAACACAAGTAACAAATCAGTAGTTAAATTGATTCACAGTAATGGAATCTTATGTTTCCAATCAACTTTTGACTGTTATCTTTTGAATACTGAAGACTAGCTAAGTTTGGCACAATTTGATTTGGGCTTTTTTCAATGAGTTGATTGTTGCCGCGGTAGCCAAGTGGTCTAGGCATCGGATCATGGTTAGCATGTCATGAGTTCGATCCCAGTACCACTGAAGACCCGCCGTGTAGGGGAGTGATGCACATAAAATCTGTAGAGAGTTTAAACGTCCTCCCATTTGTGTGGTGTGGTAGTTAGGAGAAGGGGGTTCCAGCTCAGGTGTTGTCCGCGTCACTTGATCATGGTTTAAAATTATGCAGACTGTCCCCCAAATGCCTCATGTAGCTGAACTGTGAGACGTTAATATTCACTCACTCACTCAGTTGATCAAGAGCATCTACTCTGAGTGAAGGATATCCTCCCCTTGCCTGATTTTGACAGCTTCTTTATCTTTCTTTGAATTTCTGAAATACCCTCAAAATGCATTATTGTCAGTTGCCTCCAACTGATACATTTGACATATGCTATGGCATCAATACTCCCTTATCCATCCAACTCTTACCACAATGTCTCAAAGAATTTTTTATTCATTACTATGTTATACTATTTCAGATGTTTTTACTTGTGTTCTACTATCAGAAACACTGTGCTGGATATCCACATTTTAATGGCCAGTTGAGTTTATATTATTAATTGCATATTACAGTGTCATATGTGACATTTGTTTAGTTGGTAATTGGATTTCCTTGAATGGATGGAACTGTTACGCATATGTCCCATTGTGAGTTGATTTGGCATATTTTATTATTATTGTTTGTCATGGAATCTTGCAGTGGAATTCAGTGTTACTGATAAATGAATTCTGGAGTATCATTTTTAATTGACAATGTAAAGATTTTCTTTTAATGTTTATCATCACCCTCTTGAGTTTATATTATTATGAATGGGTTGTATTTTAATGCAACAAACACAAAATTCCATACCTTTTAACTACATACATTAATATTTATCTTGTATTAGTTCTTTTAGATTAATATACACAGAACAGCTTATAAAAGGTATTGAGAGGATCAAATTTTGTTGCTACAGAAATCATTTATAGTTATTGTAAAAGTAATAGCTTGTTTGTTTTTGATAAAATTACAAAAAAAATGGATTGATTGTGACTTCTTTAATCTGGAACAGCGTTCAAATATTTTGCTCTTTTTAAATATACCTTTTTTTAAAGATACATGATTATTAATTTTGACCAAGACTTTATCTGATCTATATAAAGTATTATCAGTTTAATTGGAAAAGTGTCATGTTCTTATATTTAATATGCATCTTCAATATGTAGGGAGTGTTTCTCATTAGCACATAGCTTTTTCCAAAATAGCAAGCTCATTAGATGTAGTTCATTTCATGGGAGTCATGCACAAATAATACTTGGTTTTTAAAGGGTATGATATCCACATCAAGTTGATCGTGATAAAAAAAAAGCAAATTTCTAAAAGTATTATTAATTTATTTCTGAAATTCTACTAAGTTCTTTTTTTCACGTCTTACCAAAACAAACGAAATTAAATGCTATTTCCAAAAGAAATGTGCTCATAGCAAAATGAAGCTTTTAGTAAAACGAATATTTTTAATTTAAAATAATAGTATTTTAATTTTTTTTTAAAAAACTCACTTAACGAGTTCTTTAAATATTTTTTTTAAATTAAAACTTCAAGTCTGGTAAGCTATTGTAAACAAGCTTTTTTTAGCAGTTTAAAAAAAAAAAATTTGCTTAACATATTTTTATGTAGAATAATCGTTTTAAATAAAAAAAAATGTTTTGATTTTAAATGATGAATTTGTAATGTAAATTTCATGTGCATACTAATAAAAAAATAAGCATCATTCCATTCTTAACCTGAAAATTTTTATCTAATTGTTATGCACAGTACCTATACCATTAATGATCTTTTACAGAATTCTTGGTATTTACTGGAACATTGTCCTGACCATTTCGATTAGGCATGCAAATTGTAATAGGACTTTTTTTTTTATAATTGTTTATACAGTCTAAAGGCAGTGCTTACAAAAAATAGTGATTTTTTAATTGTTTTTTTCTTCTTTCCTGTTATGTCACTTAAATAAATTCAATATAGTGGTATAATCGTTTTTGATAAATGCATCATGTCTTAGAATTGCTAATAATTAGTAATAGAGTTAAAAGTATTCATTTTTACATGTGATAGTTCAATGCAAGATTAGATGAACTAGTTTCAACTTTCGTATTTTCCCTCCCACCAAAAACCCTGTTTACTTGCGTTTTTTATTGTAAAAATTTGTTCAAATTTTTTTTTCAAATACTAACCATTTTAAATTTTTTATTGGCAACAAAAATGAGGTTTGTACGAAATCGCGAAAAAATGCAAATGGAGTCTTTCAAAATGCTGGAAGATGTGTTCCTCGCCGTTTCAAGAGCGTCCTAGGTCCGTATTATCATAGAACCACTTCGTGTATTGAGAAAGTCTCGTGTACACGCCTGGATATCCCGGCTGAGCACATCCGTATCCAAAAGAGACAACGCCGAGTTGAACCCATGAGTTATCTTTCAGTTTAGTTGTCAAGGGTCCTCCAGAATCACCCTAGAAACATAAAAAAAATTGATACCAACTATTGAAACCAATCGGTATGCTGCGTTTAGAGGAAAAACATCAAATAAGTCGTATTCTGAATCTATTCATATTTATCTTTGATCCAGTAAAATCTTTTTCAAAATACACTCATGTCCATAAATTAAGGATAATGAAGTTCAGGCAAAGAAAGAGACAGAAGCAAAACAAATTTGACTTATTTGTAAAGTCTATTTATTAAACAAAAGGTAAAGAGCAAAAAAGATGCTATATGTTTGACATAATTAATAAAAATTGCGATTTTTACTCCCTGGAGCAAATTTCAAAAAAGAACCTATTTACAAAAAACAGTATAACATGATTAGCATGATGGTTAATACGGAGTATGTCTCCCGGACGATGTAATACAGGCCTTACAACGCCTACGCATGCTGAGTATCAAATTATCAATCTGATTTTGTGGAGAATATTACACCACTCATCAAGCAATGCCCTCCGAAATACCGGTAGACAGGTGGGAGGGGTTGACGGGCTGCAATTCGTCGGCCAAGCATATCCCACACATGCTCTATTGCCGGAGTGGGCATTACGTCGATCGCGATCGACCGGTGGACCGCCGATACATTTTGTAGTGACCGCCTAAAAACTTTACCAGTTAGAAATTATATACGGAAAATTAAAGTTTTGCTAACAGTACGCAGAATAGGCACATTCTACTGACTATCGCAACAAAAACTAACTTTAGATAAAAATGTTTTATTTTTTAAAGTATTTTGAATTGTTTCATAATAAATGTATCATTTGATATAATTATATTTGGAGCTATTTTTATTCAGTTTGAAACATGGGTTTTGCTTTAAAAGTGTTGTTTTCTTATTTTAGTTTTGTAAGTTAGTACACACACACACAAATTCTTTATTTATTATTACGTCATAATAATAACCTTTTCCTTGCCTCACTGCGCCTACGATATTGGGCAGAATACGAACACGAATTTTTAAAGGGAAGGGCTACTATTCTCGTGTATCCTATCTCGATATGCAGACAAACATTTTTTTAATTTTGTCGATTGTCAGAAACAAAAACAGCGAAAAATAAATTACTGAATAAATAATTAACAATAATAAATAAATAAATTACTAATATCAAATACTTAATTACATTTTACATACTATTTATATAGAACTATAATGAATCGGGGGGGGGGAATGAAGGGTTATGAGGGAGGATCCGGAATCATGGACCCCTCCCCCGCCCTTGTGTGCGTCACAGACACTGGGTGGACCGCAACTCCTGGAAAAAATCAGAAGTAGCCCGCACCCTGGAAAAGTCTGCCCATCCCTGCTCTATTGGATTAAAGTCCGTATGTATGCTGGCCAATCCATACGGGTGATATCACCCGATTGAAGGCATTCGTCTACAATGTTTGCACAGTGAGGACGGGCGTTGTCTTCCATAAACAGAAATTCAGCACCCATGGCGCCCCGAAACAAACGTACATGTTGTTCCAGAATGACATCCCGATAGATGTGACCTGTCATCGTTACACTCTGAACATGCAGTTCAGTTCTGGAACCAAGAATAATTCCTCCCCATACGAGCCATCCTGCACCACCGTAACGGTGTCGTTTAATGGTGTTCTCTTGGTGGTAACGGGTACCTGGCGCTCTCCATATGAAAGTCCGGCGAGAATCAGACTGCAAACTAAACCTGGACTCGTTGGAAAACATCACACAAGACCACTGTTGCGGTGTCCACAATGTATGCTCTCTACTCTAGGTTAATCGCAGGCGACAGTGAGTTGCGGTAAGGGGAACACATGTGACAGGCCTATAAGCATATAGACCAATGTGCCCTAAGCGTCTGTACACGGTCGGCCTTGAAACTGTCGTACCGCTAGCTGAAGAGATAGGTCTGATGCTGTGCTCCGTCTGTTTTTTTTTTTTTTGGCAGTAACTGCCAAATACCGGTCCTCATTCGGCATTGTAAGTCGGGGGCGACCTGTGCTGTAACATCTACTCACATTACCATCATCTTGGAATTGTTGCCAAAGCCTGAAGATGACACTCTGGGCGATTCCAAGTTCCTCGGATACTTCTAGCTGGGTACGTCCACATTCCAGTCGTCCGATAATTCTACCACGTAAAAAATCATCCAAATGCTTCCTTTGTGCCATAACTATGCGGTTATTGCACTGAAAGGCTTTTAAAGCGATTTTGAACAATTTTACTTCTTTGCCACCATTCCTTATATCCCCATCTCTTACACTCTCGTCATTGTGACGTACTATCCGCGCCATCTGGAGGTTTCCTGTAATTTGCATATTCTTCTTCAAGAAGTGTGTGATAATTCTACAGGTTAAATTTTTATTTTAGATTTCAATTTCTGTGCGATTCTGAATTATCCTTAATTTATGGACATGAGTGTATTAAAGATTTGCTAATCTTATTTTACTTCATATCTTTTGAAGTAAAATAATATAAGTGAACGATTAGTTTTGATTTTAATTGAGAGTTCTAAAATCTGGATAGTATATAAGGGGAGGAGGCAAAAAGTAATGGCGTTTCTGCGCATGTGTGTGTGTGTGTGTGTGTGTGTGTCGTTATTTGTTGCTCATTTATCAGCTCATTGTGTAGTACAAAGACATTTTAAGGTTAGAGTGACTTGTTTACACGTGAATAACTAAATCTTAATTCTTTTTAGAGGGAAATGGCCACCCTTATTCCTTTAGAGATATATGTCCGGCATTACATGGTTTTTGAGTTTCACAGGGCTATACCAAAGCATTTGCTTTGTTTATCTGAACGCAATGAACGTTCGTAAATGCAAAAGGTGGTTTACTAAATTTAAATCGGTACTTTTGATCTTTCTGACCCATACCGATGAGGAAGACCAGCAAACTTAGACAATGACATCTTAAGGGTGAAAGAGGAAACAAAACTGTCAGACAATCGAGGAACTGTTGAATACCCGTCAGCAAACTTGGTCGACAAGAGCCTTTACAGCAAATTGTTAAATTAAGTAAAGCAGTTGTTTGGATCACGCATAATCTGTCGAAAGAAAACAAAGCTAACTGATCCACCCCATGCATCTTATTGTTTCAACAGCGCATATAACCTTTTTTTTTTTATCGTTTAATCACTGGAGATGAAAAATGGGTCTTCTATGATAGTGCAAAAGGTAGGGGCTCTCTCCCAAATAAGCGTTTTTGTGTGTTCGGTGGAGTATTCTCGACGGCTTTTATTTTGAAGGGCTGAAACGTGGACAAACTGTGAATGCAGACTTTAACTGTGAACAATTGTGGATCTAAATCAATTTTTGATTGAAAAAGGCCCAACGATTGTCATCAGAAAAGATGTTATTCTGCAACACGACAATGCATAAACTCACTGCGCAGGACGACCCTTGAAAAACAAATTAATAAATGTAGATGGGAGTTGTTGCATCACCCACTCTACTCGTCCGATATTGCGCCATCAAATCTCTATTTATTTCGATCGCTTCAATAGTTTCTGAGTGGCGAAATATCTGAAGATTCGGATGATGTCCAAAATACCATCTTGAGATATTTTACTCCAAAACCAATTGATTTTTATCAATCCGACATTGAAAATTTTACACTCTAAATGACAAAAGGCTGTTGATAACGAAGTTGATTATGTCATTGATTAAAAAAAAAAACTTGGTAAAAATTTATTTGTTTGAATTTAATGTAAAAAAGCAACATTGTGCTTTCCGATGGTCCTCTTAATATATCCCTTTGAGATAAGAACCTTATTAGTTTAAGCTTTTATTTTGAATTTCCCTTTTTACCTGAAAATACAATTTCTTGGCTATTTTTTACTTACATATTCAAGCCACTTCTTCATCTCATTCGTATAATTTATTGGATAATTTTTTATATATACAAAATGATTTTCATTGATAAATTACATTTCACGCTTAATCTTTCGTATAAAAAATCATTTTCAAAAAAACGACGGAAGCTTTAGCTTAAAATTTCCTCTTTAATTTCTTTCCCCTCTTGTTGCAGTAAGAATGAGAAAACTACAATTTTAAGTCTTCTTTACTGTAAGAATGACAAAAATAAGATTTCCAGTATTTGAGTTTATTAAGTTCTCAAGTTTATTCTGCATATTTTTAAATCATATTCTAGATTAATCTCGATTAAAAGTCTCTTTTTTTTAAATTTAAGTCTGACTTAAGATTTACACATTATAGATAATACGCATCATTGGGCTACAATAAGATGATGAGGTGGACAAATGAACTCGCACCTCTCTCCATGTCCACGTTAGGATTTCGCACCAGACACATTTTATTTGTCTTAGCCTGTACATGATGTATCTTTAATGGAATCAGGACTATTAATCGCGGCTCTATCAAAAGAATCCTGGCCACGAATTTTTTTTCTTTTGCTCAACATAAAGACTTGCCTAAAGCAAATATATGACGTAGCTTAGCCTGAATTCGCTTTACGCCATTAAACTCTACACTCACTCGAAAAGGTACGCTAATAAGCAAGTGTTTATTTACGTCACATCATAAAGCAATACAAGCACTATTGACGAAGGACCTCGTAATTTTAAAACATGATCAAATGACGACGATGACACCTGAGCTGTCCGAAACTCCACACCACGCCAGCAGGGAACTTCGAGCCTCGACAGATTTAACACGTATCAACCCCCTCTAGAAGATGGGTCTTCAATGGCATTGGGGCTCGAATTGATGACACGCTGACCGCGAGTCCTTGACCACGACCACTGGGCTACCGCACCGACACAGGTACGCTAAACAAAATCGTTATGCTACGCGATTTCAAACCCTGGTCATACGACAAGGTTGGCACTACATATACTATCGTGAAGACTTGGAGATCTCCAATAGATTTAACTAGCACCAATTCCGTGTGTTACACGCTGTCTTTGGAAGAACGAAACACGAATCCATTACTCTGGGAATCAAGCTACTAATCTACTAATCACCCTACTTGTGTGTTCATTCTCGTGTTTTGATAGTAAAATCCAAAATATAGTAGGCTATATATTTTCCTTTTGGCTTTAAAATGGTCAACTGTTATATGCAATAAATAAGTGAGCGAAGGTTTTTACTGTAACAGGTATATTGGGTCGAGATACTCGTAATAAAGTGGAATTTCTCTAGTATCTTAATGCACAAAATCTTATTCACAAGATCTACCACAAAGTCATTTCGTAATATACTCACCTGACAGGCATCCTTTCCACCTTCCGGCAGTCCCGCGCAGATGAATACGTTGGTTATTCCTTTAGGGAAGTTGGCCTTGGCCACTGCGGAATATGAAGCATTGCAGTCCTTTAGAGGGACGATTGGCACAGTAACTTCCTGGAGGACTTTGCTGTTTACCCCACCTATTCAAAGGAATATCTTATGGTAAATGTAGTATAAAATGAATGGTGAATAATGATAGTTTCTGTGACGAAGAAGAATAAAATGCTGGAACAAAAAATCGTCATTCAGATGATTTTCTTTGTTGTCAGTGTCGGTTTATCCACTGGGCGCTTGGGACAAGGGCCCAGATAAGCTGGACTTAACCAGATTTTCTGGTTATAAATTTCGATACTTCAGTGCCAAGGGGCCTGTTGATCGTCTTCGTCCAGGGCCCGAAATGAGTTTAAATCGGCGCTGTTTGTTGCCAAAGCAAGTACTTCTGACTTAGGTGTTTTTCCTTATTTTCCAGTCAGATTCAGTTGCACAAATATACATATAAATTTTAACTTTGTACCTATTTTTTATTATTAAAATTAAGGGCTGTTTTTCACTTTAATTTATAGAATTAAAAAATCCACTGAGAATTAAAGTACAGTTGAAAAAAGGGGCATATTGTATCCGGAAAAGGGAATGTTTATCAACGTCCCATACTTCAAGGATACACTGGGGCTATTGGTGTCGAATTTCGTGATTTTGAACCACGGAAGAGGATAACACTCCTGAGCTGGCACACTAATCTCCAAACCGTACCAACGTGAGAGCTTAAGCTACGACAGATTTATCGGGATTGAATCCGGGTCTCGGTAACGCCGGTTACGAGTTCATGACCATGTGACCAGTCGAATACCAGGGATTATAGTGTACGGCCGGAGTGGACAATTTTTGGTAAGAATGCCACTATCTGATAATAAATCATTGTGCGCACCACTTCCAACTTTTCCAACAAAGATATAAAAAGTTGAAAGAATGTTACTTATTGGCTTACGGGATTTTTATACAAATCTAAATAGGGAAAATTAAAAAATATAATAAACGCACTTAAATTTATAGTTAATAAACTTTTTATTTTGTTTTTAATCAACTTTTCCAGGTATAAAAGAAAAATGAGTAACTCCAAACATTTAATTCTAATTTATCATTAAACGTTTTCACCTATATTAGGATTAGATTGAAGATGCCACCAAAATTAGGCTTATATCAATTAATTTTGAGCGATATTATGATTTTACTATGCTTGTGATAACAAACATGTTGATCCAAAACTACATTTATGTTCGACAGCCAAATCATGTAAATTTGGAAAATTGCCTGTCGGTACAAGTTTCCAAAATTCAGTATAATTTGTATCTCTTGAGTTGTGTGTGTGTGTGAAATAAGTTCCTTATAGTTACTTTTCAGTCTGGTAAGTTGTTGTAGGTTAATACTGATTTAGATTTCAGAGGGGGGGGGATAGTTACAATTAACATCTCGTATAGAATTTAAAAAAGGGTTTATGGAAAAATCAGCATCTTTTTTTTATCATCTTGAAAATCGTTCAACCTAGCACTGAATGGATCCTTCAAAATGAATATTTTAAATCTATAGGTTATGAATAGGTCTTCGCGTGCCACTCTGTTACAACTCCGCCGTTACAATTAGCGGCACGCGTGCCGCGGGTTGGCCATCACTGGTGTACGGGAATAACACATGGTTTGATTCGAATAGGAATGAATAGCGCAGCAGAATATACGTTTGTTATTTATGTGAAAAATGAGAATCATATAAATTATTCCTACCATTACCGATTCTTAAACATGGATGCCATGCATTAGATATTCTTTGGAAGATAATAGCTCTTAAAAAATTACAGAATGTGTGATCCTTTTCCCCTCATTTCTAAAAATGTAGCAAGAAATGTCACCAAAGCTTCAGTGTGTTGTTTTGAGAAATAAGAGAGCGTGTTTTCTTTTAATTTAATTATTTCTAATAATTCGATGTGGAATCTAGATATGAATGATGTAATGCAACAGAGAGATGCGTAAATTTTGCACTATCTTGATAACTCTACAAAAAATAAAAAGAATTTTTATACTAGTCGATTTTTATACTGTTTTCACACTATAGCTTCGTATATTATATTCACCGTTCTCTATATTCTCATTTATCTGATGGCCCGAGCATTGTTTGAACAGACATAACAATACTTAAATGCTTTGGTTTTGTAAACGCCTAATGAATTTGTTACATATATGGTAGCTATACATTCAGAAATATATTTCAATATATTTTTTGTAAATTAATACTTAGAATTTCAAATTATTGTATTTTCGCAAAGCTGCTTATATTTATTTCCTTGGCTGTTTTAAAAAGCATATAATTTATTTGAGAACTTGGTGAAAATGCATTTAGTGTTTTATTTAATGACCTATTATTGTAAGTTTGCTCTTTTTATAATATACTATTTCTCGGATCCTTATAAACCATAAAAGCTATTTTTTTTTAATCTTAAGTTTGGAATCGGTCCAAGCATTCAATCCAGAATAAAAAACATGTCCAAGCGTACGTAATTAATGTTTTCATACGTTAGGAGGTCAAAGAAGCTATCTTTCTTCAACAGCTTCCACAACCAATGCACGAAATGCTTATTCAGAAAAGAACCTCGGGCGTTTTTCAAATAATTGTTATTGATAAAATTCTTAGATAAGGGCAAAAAAAAGGCTTCTGCGTTCGGGTTCTCATTTGTCTCTGATAAAAATTCTTTTGAAAAAAATTATTCTATTATAGACTTATGACATTCAATCAAATATATTGCCTTCTGTAGCAAAAACTGACAGTGCAGTAAGGGGCTCATAACTGCTACTGATTCTAAAAGACTTATTAAGATCTTTATATAACCGTTACATATATATATATATATATATACACTGGTGTTCAAAATTAAGAGAATTTTTAGATTTTTTTTATCATCTCTAGAACTACTGGAGAGATTTTCATGAAATTTGGTACGTATGTAGGTATGTTGGTATTTAATATAATGCATAAAAATAATCATTCAACAGTTAAAATACACTCGCGTAACACTCATCGAAGTCAGAAGATATGAAGGAGCAATTGCAGAATATTAAAAAAAATGGTTTATAAGGGATATGGTCCCCTGTCTCAGATAAACAGGCCTCACACCGTGATTTTATATTTGGAAATAAGGGATAGGAGTCCCTGGTGACTATTAATCCCACTCGTTCAGGGAATCTGTTTTCAGGCCTTGGATGGTTCTTGGGGGGGGGGGGATAGAGGGTTGTAATTGCCCTCACCAAAGCGCCTCTGGCATGATCTATACTGATGAGGTCTGGAGATCTAACTGGCCAGTCCATTCGGAAAATATTCTCACCTTCCAGAAATTCGTTGGTCAGACCAGACTCTCTGTGCTCCATTGCCATTCATTAAAATAAAATCAGGGTTAACTGCACTTGAGAACATAGTACTTCTATGAAACCCATGGAGGTGTGTGCGGCCATCGAACGTGATGTCTGCTGTGGCCATCAAGAATCCGCTTTTGTAATGTGGTCGATTTCTTGGACATAGGAGGGAAGGTAGCGGGTCCCTGGTTCACTCCATATGAAAGTACGGTGAAAATACTGGTTAGGATGAACCTGTTACAGCGAAGGAGCTTACCAACTTCTCTCTTTGAAATAGAATCACAGAAAATCTCCTGCGGCACTCGCACAGTACCCCGAATCAGTCTCGTTGCCATCTAACATTCTAGAATTTATTTAGAGTTTGTTATACTAAATACATGCAACTATTGTTACAAAGGCTGTATTTGTGAAAGTTCGCTTGTAACGCCTGTCAAGAGCGCAAAGACGCTCCTTTGTGATACCTTCCTCTATGTTTCTGTATAATAGAACTCATACTCTTCTCTAAACATACACTAATTTGCCTAAACTAAATGAAGGAAGTATAAAAATAGACTGGTTTTTAATTCGTAGTCTATGAATAGAATGATTTGTAATAGAGTATGACACTGATTTAAGTTTAGTTACCTAATGCAGAGGTCCCCTGATGGGTACCAGTACATGGGTCAAATAGTACCGGAACATTAATTTATTTCCCTTTTATTTACGGAGGTGTTTTCCCCTCAAATTTGTCCGACTTTTCATAGAAATCCCTTCATATTCCATGTTAAGTTACTTTATATTCATTTTTTGGAATAACTCGTTTATTCTGTAAGCGTGTTTGAATACAATTAGATTAAAATTATTAAATCAAAACAATCTAAAGAATAAGCAATCAACGTTCCCCCTCCTCAGTGGGCAGTGGTAAAATTATCAAACGTAAACTAGACCCAATCGATAAAAAAAATTTTGAGAGCACTGATCTAGGGTTATAACATAATTTTTGTGCAATTATTTGAATCGATAATTTTCTCTTCTTTTTCGAAAAAAGCAAAACAACTAAATTGTGCTGAGTGTTAAACATTATTTCCTTTTCCGTACAAGTTTTATTTAGTCAAACCTGAAAATGAATTTTAATATTGAGGGATTCAGAAATACTTCAGTTCACATTCACATAGAAATTGGTGAAGAAATAATTCATTTCACATTCAAATAGGAATGACCAAATCAATCTCTAATAAATTGAATAATTAAAATTGAATACTTTAAAGACCAAAATGCAAAATCCTGTTGATCGTTGCACTTGTAACCAAATTAATCCTTACAGCTTGTGAATGGGGCGAAGCATTAAATATGTCTAGGCTCAAAGTACTCACGTTTACGTGGTGTGGAAGTCTGGAAAATCAGGTTAAATTAAGGTATCATTCTATTAATTTCTCAATGGTTCTAAATTATGAGAAGTTTGTTTTAGTAACATTTGTTTTGCTGTTTGTCATTTCTATGGTTTTAGTATACTGACCTTGTCGATCTAATACCGTAATATTACACTTCGAAGTTTGAGTAGAAATAGAGTTGAACTGCATCGACATTACTTTGTTTCAGCATCAAGTCAAGTAAGATTTAATGTAAAAAAATCAATCTGAGAGGAATTTTTTTCTAATAAAAGGAAAAAGATACAATACAAAAGGGTGCACATATCTCTTCACTAGTCAGTCTTTCTATTTGAACGTGATATAACGAATTGTTTCTTGAATAGCTCCAGTGCAACATGTTGATAAATAAATCAACTGAGCGAATCAAAGTGTGTAGAAATGTCTAAAGAAAATAATTTTTCTTTTTTACATTTTAAAATCATGAAGCTCATATGATTATAAATTTGTGAGATTATAAATTTTGTTATCTGTAACATTGCTCATTCTTTCAACTTACATTACATGAAGAAGTCAATTGCTTACCGAAGGTAGTATCACCCCATCCGGTGACGGTGGCATCATTTTCACCTGGTATTATTTTGTCTCGCAAACCGTCGGACGGCAAACACACTGGATACGTCTTGTTGGTCAGTTTGACCAGCCCGTCGATCCTCAGGAGACAGAGGTCGTTGTAGTACTGGCGGGGCCGATAGCCAGGGTGAATGAGGGCGTTCTCCACGAGGTATTCGGTTCCGTCTTTGGTAGTATGGGACCCGACCACGATACTGAACTTGGTTGGATCTCTAAAAAACGAACGATATTAACAGTTCCAGAAATATGTCCATAATTAAATATTTAATTCTTGATTATTCTTTTAATTTAAGAAAAAAAAGGAGGCATAATTTACTTATAAATGATTTCTCTGAGAATAAACAAACAAACAAAAAAAAAGAGGAACATATCAGTTTTTGCTTAAAATGTAAAATAGCACAAAATAACAGAGCAGTATTTTCTTTACAAAACGTTTTCTTTCAACGTGAAGGTAATAAATGTCAATGAAATGGTAGAAAACTATATTTCTAGGAACTTTAACAGATTCAAGAATTTTTAGCTTTCGTGAAGATTTTGAAACTTTATTTCAGACTAATGAACAATAATTGATTTCGAAAATTATTTGTAGCAAAAAATTGAACTTATTAAAAAAAGATAATTCTTAAGAATTTTATTAAGAAAAGAATATGGATTTTTTTATGGATAAAAAATATAAGATTATCAACTACTATAGGGCTATATGTGTTAAAGTAGCGGTTCTTAAATATTCGATCGCCTCTCCCCCCTCCCCTTTATGTATCAGCCGGACTTCGTGAACCCTCTCTGATTTTGAACAACCCTCTCTGACTTCCAACAATGCATGGCTGATTGATTTAAATGTTCCACAATAATCCCAAAACTGCCTCTGCTACATATAAAGACGTTTATAAGACTTCTTTTTTCCTGTCAGAAAACAGTAAACATCTAATTAAAATTGAATTATTATGCTTGATGGAAATAAATATTCATTTATAGTTCTTTCATTGGGGTCACATCTTTACATTTTTACAAAGTCTGTAAAAGAAGGAAATCTTAAAATTAAATGAAAGACTTTCGCAGACCCCCTTAGAAAGGCGTTGGAGAGCCCCTGCATAAAGAAAAAGAAAAGCATAACAAGAAGTAGTATCAGAATTACAAAACAAATTGCATCAATATCTGCTAAAAACATTTCATACAAACATATCGCGCTGTTAGTTAAATGTTAAGAGAGGTTTTTAACTTCTAATTAACTTTCAAAGCAACTCACACTTTTTTCGCTGCTGTTGTTGTTGCAGTGTCCTTGCCGAAGGGAAGGACGAAAAGATACCAGAGCCTGAGACAGGTTGGGCTTCTAGATGTACGCCTGTCGTTGGCCGTAGCCTTCAGCCCCATACAGGGGACAGTACGATTTTTACCTCGGTTCCACTCCAATTTAGAGGGAGACGCCCTGGGGGAAGGTCATGAGCTCCCACCTCTCTTCCCCTTCCACCAACCTCACGAGAGAACTTGCGGCTCGACGGCTATTTAGAGAGTACCCCCATGCCACAAAGGCACTATACATTTACAAACATCCATGCCTTCTCCAGGATTCGAACCCAGGCCCTACGGCACAGCAGTCAGCGTCGCTAACCACTGTGCCGTATGAGCGACTTTCTTCGCTAAATTGCTATGTACAAAATTCAAAAAAAAAAATACCTCATACATTTCTAAAAAAATTGCACACGAAAAATCGATTAGAACTAAAGTATTTCATTTCATTCAAATGAATGAGAAATCTGTATTGCGTATTGTCATGCTTTGAACTATGTTTGAGAAAGACAATATATCCTTACATGTTTCCCCTTTCACTGTCGAAGCAGTGGGCAGCCGTGACGACATACTGGCGACTGATGAGAGAAGCTCCACACAAGAAGCGCTTCGGACCACCGGGGACAGAGGTCTTGAAAAGGGCCACCTGGTATAATCAACACTTTAATGGATTATCAAATGGGAGCAAATAATCAGTATTTATAGAAAAAAATGCTTAGGAATAATTTCCCCTATTCCAATCGCCTAGCAGTTATCTAATAAGACTTCTTTTTTTTAATTAAAAATTTTATTTGAATATAAAAAGTTACAAAAGTATAGGGTGAATCAAAAGACTTGCCCTGATTATAAATATTTATTATGCTCAAACTATTATAATTAGACGTATATTTGTTTGGAAATATGGTAATGTAGTAATGAGTATGAATTTTTTATAAGATCATTTGCCTCAGTAAATTTTAATGTGTGTTATCTTGAAAGTTTAGAGAATGTCTAAGTAGCATTCCAGTTCCCCCGCCCCCCTCCCCTCCAAGGTTCTTTAACATGTCTTGCGCTTTATAAGTATGCAATCTAAGCGTTTTATGAAGAATTCTTAGCAAAATTGCATGCGATATTTGAAGTTCATGAGATGCTCCACAAGTTGATTCAGTAGGACTCCGTTGAAACGATTGCTGAACGCTTTCAACTGTTGCTTCGCTCACGCTAGGCCTGTCACTCAGAGGCGGATTATGATAGCTGGGGGCCCATGGCGGTAAAAGGTTTGAGGCCCATGGGCTTAAGAGTCGAAAAACTAAAATAGTGAAAAGAGTCACTTACCTTAAATTCTAAAAAAATAAATGTATTCCTATAATAAAACTCATCGGCTAAAGAAAAATCTAAACTGTATTAAAAAAAATTGAAATCCTTATTTGAGAGCTTACAGCTATACAGTTTGATTTATCTTTCGCAATTCATTAATTATTTTTGCCGTATCTATTTTGTCCAAAATATTCTGTTCTGTATATAATATGGCCATGCTGTTCAATTTGTCTTTTCTCCCACAGTACTTCTTAAATTATTTTTAACACGTTTTAAAACTAAAAAAGAACATTCACCTGATGTATTCGATTTCGGTATTGTTAAAAATATTTTCAAAAGTTTTTCTACAATAGGATTTCTTTTACATCTCGATAAATTTCTAGCGGGGTTTTCATTGTATCTTTGTTTTATTTTCATTTCTTGTTCCAAGATTGGTTTGTCGCTGGCCTTTGCACTCATCAAGCTTGGGGCCCCTACCAGTGCTGGGGGACCCTGGCGGCCGCCAGGTCTGACAGCCGCTTAATCCGCCACTGCTGTCACTTCTAAAATGATCCTTGTGGCCGCGGTAGCCAAGTGGTCAAGGTATCGAATCATGTCATGAGTTCGAGCCCAGTACCACTGAAGACCCACGGTGTAGGGGCGCGATGCACGTTAAATCTGTCGAGAGCTCAAACGTCCTCCCGTTGGTGTGGTAGTTAGGAGAGGGGGTGCCAGCTCAGGTGTCGTCCTCGTCACTTGACCATGGTTCAAAATGACGAGGTCCATCGCCAAAAGCCTTTGTGTAGCTGAATAGTGCGACGTTAATATCCACTCTACAATAATCCTTAACGCGTTGCCTGTTTCTTTAAACATTTTATACCGTCGTTTTCTTGATTTTGCATTATGAGGTTTGCTTCCATAACAACGACGAAATAACATTCATCGGTGATTTCGTTTCTTGAAACCAAAGCACACTTTGGGCTTTCTCTAAAATTGACTTCATTTCGGCAAAAAAATTGTATCTTCCTTACAAATGACCCCCTGAGTCCCTCTTGAAGGAATATTCCCACCATCTACTGCACAACAAACTACTAAAACTGGCTCGTTCAATGATATAACAGTTACATTATTATATTAAACAATTTTTCAGTAAAAAAATTTATATTCAGGGTAAGTCTTTTGGTACACCCTGAAGTTAACATATATTTTAAAAACATTTTTGTGATCATAATAACCTGGCAGTAGAATTGTGATTTTCGTGGTCGGTTGAAATCTGGATTTATTTAATAATAAGACTACGATTCACAGTCCTTAGCCATCTAGTCTCAATGCTAAAAAAAGAGAGATCAGTGTCATATTTATAAATAAAAATTTCTGAACCACAAAGGGGAAAAAAAAGATCAATGACCTCCCTTAATTCGATGGTAAAAATCATCAAGATGACCTCACTGAAGGAATTTTATACTTAAAGTATATTTCAAAAATTATATATAAAAAAAGAGTGGTTACAGTATGCATACATTTCTATAGTGTAACTTCTGTGTCATAATTAATGGATGTAATGTCCCTGAACACTGCATTATAATCATTGTTTTACACTTAGGGGCCACCAAATGTGGAGTGCTCAGTAAATTGAGAGTCATCCGAGTTGGCTAAGCTAAGCAATTTTACTTGGAGTTTATCAACATACACACAATATTAATACTATATTGTATATCTGTTGATAAGCATTGTTTATTAAGATAGTAGTAAATATTTATATATTATATACAATATGCAGATTGATTCCTTATATAAATTTAGTGGTAAATGAATGGTGGCACTACATCCTTACGATATGATTCATTATCTTCATTTTAATTCATGTTATTTTCAAAATTTCTGACGCATCAAAATCTCTAATGTTAAACAAATTGTACAATGACAATCGCAACTAAACTTTTATTTATGTAGTTTTTGATCAAATAAATATATGATTACAAAGGGAGAAGGAAAGGTTATTAAACCATTGCTTTTTTCTACTTGTATAAAAGAGAAAATATTAAAAATACAAGATTATTTCCACACGTATTAATAATTCAGTACTTCAAGAAAATATTAATAAAGGTTTATTTTCAGGCGATAGAGTGAACGAAACAGTTTTTTCTTACCATCCATGGCCAAGAATTCGGTTTAGCGTTTACTCCACCCACGATGATGGGACGAGCCACATCAAACAGTCGCTTCACTCCTGCGTAAAGTAGAAAATTGAAACACGGATTTGTGTAAAGGAAATTAAACAGGACTTAATAAGTTATATAGTAATTTGTATAAACTTATTGTAATGAACAGGAAATTTGATTGCTATACAATGTGATTATCAACAATTGGCTGCAAAAGTAATATGAAGGCCAGAGACTCCTTCATATTACTTGCTTTAGAGGAAACATTATATCATTTCTAGCAAGGGTGACGATATAAAAATGGATTTCACCAATTCTAAAACGCGTTTCTCGCGAGAAAGCTGTGAAATTGCTAACACATTCAGTTTTTTTCCAGTTTTTTCAATAATTTCAAATTGTTAGCTTTTAAACTACAATTTCAGGAATGGATAAATGAAGGAGCAATGGACGTTGACGAACATGGTTACCATGGGATCATTGGAAAATTATTATTATTATTATTCAAGACATTTCACTGCCTTGAAGATATGAAATGGTCTTCGCGAATTAACCGTTTTATTTAATGTGTATTTCAAAATGTTTCCACCAGAGCTTCTTATGTATGCATAAAAATAAATTTATGTCTGATGCTATTTATTTTATTTGAAAATTTGTGTATGGTACATCGAGTGTTTTCCAAGAATTTATTGATGTCATTTCAATTATACTTTTAAGGGGTATCGGAACGCTCTATACTGATAATGTTAAAAAGGGCCTTTTCAATGTACCTTTTCTAAAAACCTGTTGAAAATACAATCCCCAAAGTTTTTTTTCAAGTTAAGCATGCATCTAATATTATACTGAAATGAGCTTTTTTTGAAATTGCCATTAGTTTTTCTTTAAAAATTTTTTATTTGATGTATAGTGAGAAAACAGTATTTTTCGACAGAAAAAAAATTATAAAAAAAAAATGTATACAAAATTTTACTAAAAGCTCATTTCAGTACATACTAAAATGTATAAAGAATGTGTCATGTAAGTTTTGTTGACATCAGATATATACTTTCTGAGAAAAGGTACATCGAACCTTCGAAAGTGACATTTTGAGAAAAACGCATTTTTATAAAAAAAAAAAGTTACCTTATCAAAACATTCCAGCTCCATATTCCAAATTTTCAGCATTTTTTAAATTTTCATCTTGTTTCATTCTTTTAAGTCTTTTTACTTTTCTAGTCTCCTTAGTTTTCTGTAAATTGGCATATCTTACCCTTGTACTGCTCTCTTTGTCGAGATGTTCCATGCAGCATGTCGCATAATATCCTCGCTCTATGTTAAGTTTTTTTAAAAAAATATCCAGCTTTGTTGCATTCCCTTTATTAAAGGATGCAATAGCATCATATGTACCAAAGGAAAGTGTTTCTATGTGCACAAATGTCTTTTGGGGGACACGAGACCAAGTAACATTATTAATGCTTTCATTCGGATTCTGCGTGTTTCCATGCAAGCACTTTTTCAATAATTTTGGATCCGAAAGGTCCCTAAAAATAGGCCTAATGGCTTCAACAACAGCAACTGGAAGTTTATGTTTGTGGAAATAAACTTTATTTTCCAATTCAGCTTTCTTACACTGACACCATGTGTCAAGACCTGATGAACAAAATCCATGCTGTGGATTTTTATCCGTAGATATTTTGTGAAGAAATATTGCCCAAACAGCTTGTTTCATACACTTTACATTTGATAAATTTCTTCGAATAGCAAGACCATAATATGTTTGCAATTGATCAATAGTTGCTTCTGTTAATCTATTTTTGCCACATAATGCTTTGCCATCTGATAATTTTTGCCCCCTCATTTTTGCTTTGAAACGTCGGGGCGAGATCCCATCCCTTTCATAACATGCCCTAAAGAAATTTTTAAAAAATGACGTCAAACTTCAAGCTGACCCAAGAGGAAGTGCAATGTTTACCTTTTTTCTGTCCATTTAAGTCGGTGACTCGCGTTTAGACGATTCTTTAAAAACAAAATTTTAGCACTTCTAATTAAGCTAGGGATAAAAATGAGGTATTTTTGGAAAGGTAATTTAAGAATTTAATTACCTTTCCAAAAATACCTCATAATTAATTTTAATGAGCTGAAGAATTTAAAAATGCAATAACCTGAAATTCACCTTTTAAAAAATTTTTACCTTTCCAACTCCCGTTAATAAGTTTCACACAATTTTATTTCAAATAAGTGGTTCACACATTAAAAAACATGATTAATCAGATGTAAGTCTGAGGATTTTGCTTACATCTTAATCTGGAGAACACTCACACACGCGCTTGATTTCTTCACTTTTAATATATTCTTTTACCAATTAAGAATGGTGTGGCGTTTCGTTGTAACGCATAAACGACTCGTACTCTCAGAGAAAACGAACATCTTTCAGAACCGCACATCTCCGTTCCTTGTTCTATTAGCATAACTTCTTCCAAAAATGTGAGGGTCTGTGCGTCCAGCAAAACTATGCCTGCACACACCAAATCACCAACACCGCAATCTTGATCTCATTCTGTGATGATATGAGGAATGTAACGTGTTCCGCGCTTTCTCTCCAGATGAATTCGCTACCTCTGCAAACTGAGTTGTGCTTCAACGGGCAACATAACATCTTCCTATTGCACATGTGACCGCGATAGCCGAGTGGTCAAAGTATGGGATTGTGGCTGGCATGTCACAAGTTCTAGCCCAGTATCACTAGGGGAGTGATGTAGGGGAGAGATGCACGCTAAATATGTCGAGAGCTCAAACATCCTCCCGTTGGTGTGGTGCGGCAGTTAGGAGAGGGGTGCCATCTCAGGTGTCGTCCTCATCACTTCACCACCGTCGCCGAAAGCCCTTGTGTAGCTGAACAGTGCGACGTTAATATTCCCTCACTCCTATTGCACATGGGCGCTTTTTTGCCCACAAATCAATAGCACACAAATATTTAGACACCTGACATACAGGCTACTCTCCATTAGTTTTCTGTAAGCATTTTACTTATAAAAGAGCAATAATTGCAACAATTCCTAAGACAGCTGTCTGGTAAACATTGTCGAGCAATTACGGACAGAAATCAGTCTTGTCTAGTTTTTATTACTCTCACTCGTCCTGTTGTCAATAAAAACTCCCAATGGCTTGGGATCATTTTCACTATTTTGGAATTATTACTGTGCAACATTTACGATACTAGACACTTCTGTCTATAACTGTCCACTTTCTGACTATCTAATGATTCTACTTTTTAAATGAAATGGATTTGTCTTTGAGCAATAATCAATGTTTCTAAAACATCTGAAATATGCAGAAGCTCTTTTATTACAGAAGCAACCAGAATTTTGAATGTACATTCACATCGCTTTACTTTCACCATTCCCAATAGCTCCTCTCGTCGCCTTATTAAGTCTAAGATCATATCGGCTCAATACCAGGTTTTTCTGTTTCATTTAAACCATAGATTCTCAACCTTTTTTGAACTAGCGCCCCCTTTTCTAGTGAATATTTCGATACCGCCTTTTCCCACTCTAGAAATAGGAGTGTACATAATACATGGGGAAAACAAGTGTTAAGTTTTAAAAATATCCTATTACTAAAAGAATATATTTTTAAATTTCATTTTTTTCTAAAGGCCCACTTTTTTTACTTGGGAATCTGAAATAGCTATTGCCACAAATATATTTAAATGGGTAATATTGTATATTTTAGTCATAGATAGGATAGTGTTTTTTTTTAAATAAATTTATTTGCAAAACTCCTCATGCTCCACATTGCATAACATGAGGCTTACAGACGTAAGTGGTAACAACATTACAAAACAATAATAATAACAACAACAAAAAAAAACATAATTAAGAAGAAAAAAAAACATAATAAAGGGGGTACACAAAAAAGGGGGGGACATAAAGAGCCAAAGCTAAAATAAAGGAAGGGAGGAAATACACAAATATAAAGAAAGGAAAGTATCTGTAAAATTTTAAAAATCTATACTGTAAACAAATTTTCTCAAGACATTAAGGCTTTCAGAACAATTGACTAACAAAGACAAAATGGGTGGCCAGGAAATACCTAAGCATTTTAACTCCTTTTTAAAATTTTATCTTTTACAACAATATAGATTACAATACAACAAGACATGTTCCGCGGTTTCAGCGTCCAGACCACAAGAACAAATATCATTATCAATTAAGTTAAACCTAAATAAATAGCTCTTAAAATTACCATGTCCTGTTAGAATCTGGGATAACTTAAAATCAGTAACAAATTTCTTACATTTTAGCCGTTGATAAATGGTCGGGAAAAACTTTTTAGTCCATAAAGCGTTAGGTGAGGCCAAGAATTTGGAGTTCCAGTCGGAAACAGTTCTTTCCCAAGCTAAATGCTTCCAGTGGGACAATGGCACAGACATCGAAAGGCTCATATCTTGGCAAGTTGCCTCTTTAGCCAACTGGTCCGCTCTATCATTGCCGAGATTTCCACTATGGCCCCGAACATAAGAAAAGTGGATATCACAGTCTTCAAGGTTGTACAGAATAGATTGAACCTCCACAACAAGTTTTTCTGTAGAATTTATATTGTGCAAAGAATAAAGCGAAGAGAGCGAGTCGGTGCAAATAAGAAATTTGAGAGTATCGCCCTGACGGAGAGAGTCCTGAATCACTTTTACGGCAAGATTAATGCAGAGTAGTTCGGCTTGAAAAACAGAGCATTCATCTCTTATTCGATGCTGGAAAGTAGCTTTTTCAAATCCTTCCTCGTAAATAACGCAGGCAAGACCAACTCTTCCATTCAATTTACTGCCATCCGTGAAACAAATAGTTTTATAATCTTGAAGAACTTCATTTGAATAAGTTACAAGAGTGATAGCCTTTCTACATGAAGGATGTGTCAATAATGAAATTGGAATCACCCCATCCAGCGTTCCAAGGCTGGTACTCAAAAAGCTTTTGCGAACATCAAGATTGTTCAAAATAGCCAAGTCAATAGGTGGCATTCCAGAAATCGCAAACACTGCTTCATAGCTAAGAGTTTTGTATCCTTTAATGACACGAAGTAAAAACCTCCGTTGTGTTCTCCTAATCAGTCTACTATTAATTTTCTTTCTGAAAGAGTGTCCTCAAGCTCTCGATGCATAAGACATAAGAGGTACTATCCCCTGCTTATAAATAAACTGAAGAACATTAGTTTTCAACCCAAAAGTATTGTTTGCAATTCTTAACAGTCCAAGAAGAATTTTTTCACTTTTGCTAGAAATATAAGATATATTCTCCTTCCACTGCAATTTGTTATCAACAATTATGCCCAAATACTTAATCTTGTGCACTTCTTCAATTGTTACTCCTCTAAGTTTCAAGTTGATTTTTTGAACTACTGTCGAATTTTTATAAATTTTCATTACTTTTGATTTAAGTGGATTAAACTCCAACTTATATAGCTCTGACCATTTAAAAATATTATCAAGAATGTTTTGTGACAAAGTGCAGGCATCCTGAAAGTCTTTACACTGGACAATAAGAAGTACATCATCTGCAAAAGCTATTTTATGACAATTCGGGATAGTGTTGGAATTGAAAAGCGCGCTCCTGAATTTATTCTTGCTCTAATAGAGTGGAATAAAAGTTAGAGCTTACCTGTGAAAAAGACAAACAGGGGTTTTGATGATAAGAAGTAACTCATAAAATAAACTATTGCTTTCAAAATAAATATAAATTGACAGTTTGAGTCTTTAAAGAATCACACGTTAAGTCCTGGTAAAATATTTAAATGCAGTGGACGAAACATTTTTCCTACTGCTCACAGACAAAGACAACACGTACACTACAGAAATTAAAATTTACAATATCATTCACTTTAATGTAGATCTGAATGTAATGTAATCTTTAAATTTTTCATCCACTTCCCGAACTATCGAAATATGTGAATTTTCGTACATGTGATATCGAAATGATTTATAAATACATACAATCAACATATAAACAGTATTAAAGTTTACTTTTGTTAGTACATCATCAGCGTGTTTTTTAATTATTTTTAGACTATATTTGGTTAATCTTCCCATGCCCCTCCGTGCCATCTCAACGCCTCCTAATTTTCTCTGGGTCTTTTACTGCCCCCTGAAAGCCTCAAACGTCCACAAAGGGGAGTTATCGCCCCCGTTGAGAACCTATGATTTAAACCTTTCATCCCCCCCCCCAGTTTTCTATCTTTTGTTAACATTTGATCACCAGGGTGTCTTGCATAAAACTATAAATATTCTTATCATTCAATGAATGCAAAGTGTGAAAAATATTTACAGTTATATTTGCATAACACTATAGTGTTAAGTGTAAGGTAAGTTATACAAAATTTTGAGATTTAAACATCTATAACCAATTTATTTATATGAAATCGTATCTTAATTATACAAGCAACACAACAAGTACAAGTCGAATGTCAGTTTGTTATGAATCCGATGGAGAACACGTGATTGTACTTATCACGTGACTGTGATGAATTGAGCCCATTACAATGAGAATATTTGATGATGAAAATTTTAAAATTCCTAGCCCAGTATGGTGTCTATTTTAGCCAAACAACCTCAAGCTAGTAAAGAGGAGGATGTTGTGACTTACTTGAATGCGATTGAACGTCCCTTTTACCCAATCTGGATAATACTCTTCTTCTGTTACTGGATGACGTGGAACTGGCTCCAACTCCTCCTCTGCTGTCATCTGTTAGTTTGGGAGACCTCAACCCGCAATCTGTTCATTAAACATTGCTTTTGTTACTCAATATTTTCTACTAAATCAAATTGCAGATTATTGAAATACTTCAATCAGTTTCAATGAAAAAACTCGAATAATGTAATCTGTATAGTCCCAACTTTTATGAAAGAAATTAACAATTTGTGCCTCACTGTATTGGTGTTAAGTAAAATTTTACGAATCCATTTTACTGTCGTGTTGTTCAAAATGTGAATTATTAAATAATGATGTGAATGTGTGAATACAGCATCCATGATTCGATAGATAAATAACCACAGATGAATAAGTAACAATAAGTAATGTTACGAATTATTAAGGACAGACCACACTAAATGAAGAAAAATAAAATTTCACGAGAAAAAGTGGACATGAAGTTTTTACTTAAAAAAAATTATCTCAAAGGTTTCCACTCCAAAATTAGTTAAATACTAATAAATAGCGAACTATGGTACGTATTATTTATTTCTACAAAAAATTTATTATTATCAGTATTAAATTATATTAATTTGTGTCTACTTCCAAATGAGGCTGATGCAACTGGAGCCGAGTAAACCCGATTCAGCGTAACCGACCCGAGTGTAACAATATTACATTACCATCTGCAAAACGCGCCTAAAGAAGTTTTCATTTCAAAAATCAAATCAAATGAACCTCGGCCAAACTTGCAAAAAACCTGGTTTTTTTTTTTTTTTTTTTTTTTTTTTTTTTTTTTTTTGCATTTCTTAGATTAAATGCTTATGATTTTTAAGCCATTGATAAATGAGAAATACTTTTTTGCGATTTTAAGTCAGCATTATTCATCACAAGCATCTATTAATTTGAGACATTTTTTATCTATGTTTTGCGATCCATCTTCAATTTACAGGATTTACTCGTAATATTCTATGTAACACTACGTAACTAAAATAAATGTGAAATAAAGGATAGTCAGAAGGTTTACATGATCTTTTAAAGTAAATGATACAAAAAAAGTAATGGTACGGAAAAGTAAAATTCCCTAAAAGTAATATCAAGAGACATACTTTAAAAAGATGGGTTTTTATAAGCACACATTCACTACCAAATACTTTCAAAGCTAAGGTTTTTTTTTCAATTCCTACTATTTTAGTTCACTCTCTCCCTTTTTTTTTTCTAAATATCATGTACAATTTTCAATCGTTAATAAAATACTTTATATTCATCCATTCAAGTTCAAATACATTTTTTAAACTTGTAGTGGATGACACTTGATATAAAAAAAGTTTTTTTTTTTTTCAAATATTTATTCACTAGTTTTCATGGCCCGGCGTTGCACGGGCTTTCTCTACTTTTATAAATTTTCCGTTTACTTCACAAAATCAGCATGACCAATATACTTTTTCGAAGTAACTTCGGCTTCTATGTTTTTCCTCTCCTCTAAGCCCGGCGTTGCATGGGCTTATACCGAGGGTATAACTTAATTCCCATGTTAGTTTCCTCCTTTTATTCTAACGCCAACACTTTAGTGTGGGTTGACGCGTACAATGTGAGTGCATGACCCGTGAGTGCGTGTCATGGCTTTGTTGCTTAACATTTTCCCTTCTCTTCACAAATTCTCGATCCTAGTACTACTGAAGACCCGCCGTGTAGGGGTGGGATGCACGTAAAATATGTCGATAGCTCAAACGTCCTCCCGTTGGTGTGGTGTGGTAGTTAGGAGAGGGGCGTGACAGCTCAGGTGTCGTCCGCGTTACTTGACCATGGTTCAAAATTACGCAGACCATCCCAAAAGGCCTCGTGTTGCTGAACATTGGGACGTTAATATCCACTCAACTTCACAAATTCAGCACTTCCAATATTATTTTCCGAAATTACTTTGATTTCTTTGTTTCTTTCCTCTCCGCTCAGCCCGGCGTTGCACGGGTTTTTACCGAGTGAATAACTTCACCCTCATGGAAATTTCGTGTTTCCCTCAGGCCGATAGCACTTGTGTGTGTGTGTGTGCGTGCGATGTGAGTGATTTCTTTAACAATGTCATAAAAACTCCCTTTTTCGAAATTTGTTCTTGCGTTGGTGTGGTGTGGTAATTATTAAAGATGGGTGAATGCTCAGGTGTCGTCCTCGTCACTTGAGCATGGTTGAAAATTTCGAGGTCCGTCACCAAAAACCCTTGAATAGTGCGAATTTACAGTGCGAAACCCTACAGTGCGAAATTTAAAAATCACCCACTCACTTTCCAATTCTTTCCTTTTCCTAAGTGGATAATTTCATCCCCATGGAAACTTCGTGTTTCCCTCAGGCCGATAGCACTTGTGTGTGTGTGTGTGTGTGTGTGTGTGTGTATGCGCGATGTGAGTGATTTCTGTAACTATGTCATAAAAACTCCCTTTTTCGAAATTTGTTCTTGCGTTGGTGTGGTGTGGTAATTATTAAAAATGGGTGAAAGCTCAGGTGTCGTCCTCGTCACTTGACGACCATGGTGAAAATTTCGAGGTTCAGAATTATATTTTTTACAGTATTTTGACCTTGGCAAGTTTGAATACAGCAAGTTTGACCTTGGCCACTGAGCGTTAAACAGAGGGAAGAAAATAATAATGATTCTTGCGCATGCGCAAAGCCTTTAGAATGTCTAAAGTTTTCATTATTTTTGAGGCTCAATTTTAATTGAAAATTCCAAGTTTCACAATTGATTGGAAACAACAATAATTTTTAAAGAAAAAAGGTTACAAAAATAATGCTTGTATTATTTCTCGCAAAAAACTTTATTTTACGATAATCACAAAAAAAAATCTTTAAAATCCGTAATTTTTAAGCGAAATCGACACACGGAAAAAATTTCATGCAATTTTTTTCAATGAAGAAATTATTAAATGATTGATTTAAGTATTTTGAGTATTTTATTACAATTCGTTCAAAAAAGTTTTCGGCTTTTTATTTTTTAAATCACTGATTCTGAAAGTTGTAAAAATCATTTTTATATAAACGCAACGATATGATTCATATGAGAAAAAATCATAAAATATGCAAAACAGCATTGTTTTTGTAAAAAAAAAAAGTTGTTTTTTTCTATAAAATTCTTTAAAGAAAGATAGTTTTTTCCCGGAAACGAAACTGTAGCATTTTTAAAAAAATAGTAGTATGCTGAAAAAAGAACAGAAAGTATAAATTTTTCAAATTACAAAATTTCACTACTATTTTAATTCTTGAAGTAAAATTGTGAGAATTTTTTGAAATATTCGACACGAGGGGGGGGGAAGTTCCATGCAATTACGCATTATTTTAAAGTAAACTATAAGTTTTATGAAAGAGAACAAAAATTTCGATACTGATAAATATTTTAAATGAATCTCAGAAATGCATTGAATGCATTTTAATTTAAAAAAATATATTAATTTAAATCCATTATCAATAAATACTAATAAAAAAAATTCTACAGATAGCTCTTGAAACGTTTGGATGTATGATTAAACATATATAAGTGTTAAAAATCCACTTTTGGGGGAAAACCTAGTTATATGCTAACATTCACTGAAAAAAACATTCAAAAGAAAATAATACTATTTGATAAAAACATTTAATTTTTTAAATTTTAATTTTATAGTTTTTCATTCCACTTTGTGTTAAAATTATTTAAACACGTATCTGCGAAAAAAATTATATTATACAAAACTAACTTATTAATTATTTTTAATAAAATTGATTAAAAATGCTCATTTAGCAATTAATTGTGACATACCATTTGCTTACATAATGGCAGTACTGAAAATGAAGTAAATTTCAGATCAGTGGGGATGCAGCAAGTGAATTCAATCATTGAAGAAGAGAGATTAATTTACGGGTGGGAAAAATAAGCAGAAATGAACAAAATCGAATTGTTGAAAAAGATAGAAATTACTTTGAATGATTAAAAATCAGAAAAAAACCTTTTTGAAGGCAAAAAAATGAAAAGTACATTAAAATAACAGAGGATCATGTTAAAATAAGTATTTAACAGTAAAATTAATTTACGTGGGAAAAATTAACAGAAATGAAAAAAAAGAGAATCGCGGATTCGAACTCGTAGCGACACGATCCGCTTTACGGGGTAAATAAAGCGAACCGCGATCTGACTGTGCTACCGGGAACCGTAGCCGAAAAATGAAAATAGGCAACAATAATGAATGGGAGGTTCAAATTGAAATTAACTTTTAATTGAGGGGATCCACAGGTATTCACATAACGATTGAAAAATTCGATTAACGATTACATTTAAAAATGTATTGCAAAAAATGTA
>BMAO01029095.1:0-16870 GCA_019973975.1 Trichonephila clavata
TATAATATAGAAATGTGTTATATATACAGTTTAGAAGAGAGAGTCAATTTTCATTTTGTGAGGCTACTTTTTTCATTGATTTTCGTTTTGTAATCGCGTAGCCTATTTATTATTCGTGATGAATTATATAATATAATGGTTGTTATAATGTTGCGGTAGAGTCAAATTGTCAGGTCACGTACTCGTGGTTGTCTATTTCTACTGAGTCTTGGGTTCAAATCCTGGTGACACTGAAATTCGCCGCCATGCAGATGGGTCGTTAAATCTGTCGAGGCTCAAGTTGATTTTAAAATCATGTCTCGTGTCCACTAAAGCAACACGAGGGCTATTAGTGGTGCACCTGCAATTTTGAACTAAGATCAAGAGACGAGGCATGAACTAAAACAATAACCTCTCCAAACTTCCTACCACGCAATGGAAAGGTTTGAACCTCGACAGATTTACCAGGCTTTGAACCAGACATCAGCTTCACCAACACGGTGGATTGGGTCTTCAGTGGCACAAGGCACGAACTCTTGACACGTCGGTCACGAGTTTGTGAATGTAATCACTAGGCTTTCGGGACCCACTTATTAATATTGCACTCTGAGAGAAGCTCGAAGGCTTTTGGCGAAGGCTTTCGTAATTTTGAACTAGGTCAAGCGATGGAGGGTGACTCTTGTGCTGGTACAATACAGTCTCAAAACTTTCACATACACCAAAATGAATATTAAGAGGTCTGGACACATTTGACGTGCACCCCTCTACATCAGGACTTAAACTCGTGAATTATTTTAGAACTCTTTTCTTGAGTATGTGAGTATAAATAAACATCGTATTTTGGAGTTACACTAGGGTAATTGGCAACGGTCCCCTCGTCATTTTCGAGCCACGCAAACAAGTGATGAGGATGATCCCTGAGCTGGCACCCTACTCTCTAAACTGCCACACCACACCATTGTAAGGGGGTCGTGGTAGCTTAGTGATCAAGGTCGAGGACTCGTGTCTGTGTGAAGTGGCTCAAAGTCCTCACACAATGACGTGAGTGAGTTATATTAACGCACTCTATAAAGCTTCACGAGGGATATTGGTGACGAACGTCATAATTCTGAGTCATAATCAAGAGACGAGGACTACACCTGAGCTGGTACTCTCCTCTCCTAACTTCCACTCCACTCTAACGAGAGGATGTTTGACCTTGATAGAGTTAACGTGTAGAGGATTTTCAGCTACTCTAGACTCGAATTCATGACACCACATACAACACTTAACATACATCGGTTCCTCAGCACGGTGAGTCTGCAATAGCATCGGGACTCGAACCCGAGATTCCGTCGCCATAAATTTGTGAGCATGGCCGCTAAGCTACCGTGGCTCTATTTCAAATACAGCATGAGATGTTTCGAAATCATCAAATGGGCATGAAATCTGCCTTGTGATAAATTTTGATGAATTAAGCACCTATTAATTATTGTCCATCTCTATTCTAATTTTAGCGATTACGCCTTCTGTGTACGATAAGCTGTCCCTAAAAACTCAAGGACACAAGGGCTGAGTCGCATGACATGTTTCTTCCTTCGAACAGATAATCTGTTCCACGTGAATTTACTCTTGGCGTCCATTAAATTGGTTTTTTTTTTTTTTTTTTTTTAAATTCACTGCTAAATAACTGATTGGCGGGTACTTGAATATTCTAATGAGATGATGACAAAGACTCGGAATTTTTCAAAGAGCGAAAATATTTACTATTTTTGTACAATGTTTCCATTTTTCTGTCGGAGGCGTGTGTAAGACATACGTTAAAATTATTAGTTTAAAATATATCGGAGGTAGGTTTTGATAGAAAAGATCTGGGTTTTTCCTTTTAAACGTTTCCAAATTTGGATTCTCGATATTCGTGGAAACGATATTGTAAACAGGAACTGTTCCAAATATTTATCTCTATGGAATAAGAATTCTGAGATTACTTTTTTCTTTTTAATAGGTCACTTTTCGAATGTTAGCCCTTCGTCTATTCAATTCGTCTTTTGGTACCTACTTACTTATAATATATATTTTTGATTCTTTATAGATCCGAAATAAAATTCAAGGATTTAAAACAATTGAGCAAAATAGCAGGGAAAGCGAGTCTTTCACATGAAGGGCAAAAAATAAGTATCATAAGAATGAAACGCAAAATAACGAAAGAGAGCGAGATTTAAAATGTTCTGCTGGAAAATTTTTTTGTTCATTTTTCTAAAGAATTTAACAAACATTCTGATACTTATTTGTAGAAATATTGAAGATGAATGCGAGTTAAAATTTCCCAATGAAATATATTAAAATTACCTATTTTTGAATTTAAAGATTCAGTCTAGCACAGAGGTGCACAACCTTTTTAGGATAAGGGGCAAAAAATTTAATAGGATCATATCGATGGCTAAAGTATTACGCGATGGTAAACATGCTATAAAAGTGAAAACACTGTTTTAATGACAATACTTATTTATCACAATTATTACTTTACTTATTTTACTCATGTACACATTATACAGTTGATAAATGGCTGAAACACAAACACTTTCGGAATGATTAAAAATACTTCAGCTCAAAAAAAAAAAAAGATTCCTGCTAAAAAAAGGCGGCAAACTTGAAATTATCTAACTGAGGAAAAGTTTTTCTTATTATACAGAGAACTCAATTTAAATTTCAAAAAGAAATAGTACTTAAATTTGTAAAATTTAATGAGATGGCTGGGACTGAATATTTGAAGTTATTGATCTTACGTCGGGGTTAAGACTTGTGGCGATACGTAGAACAGACGAAAAATGTTCTCATCTGCTATTCTATTTCTTATTTGATTTGTTTAAATTTATTAGTGAGAAAGTTTGCTCACAAATGTAAGTGCTGCCAAAGAAAGTGGCACGGACAGCTGCATTTTGTTTTTGCACGAAAAATCCCCTCGCGAGTAAGTTTTTATACAGTTCTAATTTCGATTTTTCTTTGAATTGATTTTTGATAATATCAGAATTCTGCAAATCAATTAAGACTAACTACATACTCTCATCCACTAGATTTATATCAACAGAAAATGGAGAAGAAAAGACATCAATTTTCGTTAGGCACTTTTTTTAAATCTAAAAAAAACCGATCATCAAATGCATTGCGCAAGATTTGAATTTGTTCCTCATACTGCATTTTCATTAGAGGAAATTTTTCATGCATTTTTTGGCAGTAGGGAAAGTGTGCAAAATTTTTAATTTTCAGCTGGTTTTGATAAACACAATTTTTGTTTAAACGCATTTACGTTATTTATCAATTGAGAAATGAATTGATTCTTTTCTTGTAGCTTTGTGTTTAAGTCATTCAACTGGCTTCTTATATCTGTGAGAAAACCCAAATCACACTGGAAACTTGCTTCTTTTAACCTTCTAGTATTTCTACCACAGTCACTTGGAAATGTAACAATTTCATCATATGGTTCCATAAAACGCTTAAGAGCAACTCCTCGGCTGAGCCATCTAACTTCTGTGTAATAAAGAATATCAGAAGGCAGATCATCAAAATCTTTTGAAAATTCTTTAAATTGTCTATGTTTGAGGGCATTACTACGAATAAAGTTAATTGCTTCAGATACACACTGCATTAAGGTTGCAAATCCTAATTCTTTACCACACATTCTCTTGATGAATAATGCAACGAAGCTGCAACAGTTCTACACCACAATGGGCAAGGCGTTCTTTTAGCAGCGTAATCATTCCAATTTTCGTGCCAATCATTGATTTTGCTCCATCTGTGGTAATGCTGACAATTGTTCCTGTTTAAGGAAGCTGCATCGCACAAATGTATTAAACTGGAAAGAAGTTCACTTCCAGTTTTTGCCCCTTCATGGGAAACATTCCAAGAAGTTCTTCCCGTAACACAAAAATTTTTTATCAATTCCACAAGCAATTGGCTAACTGATGTTCGATCTGCAGATTCATCAACAGCTAATGAAAAATATACAGATTTTGAAGCGGCTCTGATTTTATTTGATTTTCAATGTCCTCATTCAACTGTTGAATTCTTCTTTGAATAGTCATTCTATTTAAGCTTATATTTTCAAATTTTCTCTTTGCTTCGCGAACAAAGTTTTGCAAGTTGCAATTAACAAACACTTTTTAACAAAGTCACTATCTGTGAATGGCCGACTATTAGTGATAATTCACGAGACACCTTAGCTCACTTCCACATATGAATTCAAGTTAACTGTACATTTTTGAAAAAAAATTGCTTGACTCCTAAAAGTTTGAGTTGTTCGATTTTTGTGAGATCGTCCATATCTTTTTATAGATGCAAAATTTTATGCTTTGTTTCATAATGCCGCTTTACGTTATACTCTTTTGCCACAGCAACTCCTACTTGGTGATGTATTTTCAATGTTACCTAACGTATTTTTGTATGCTTTACAATTAATACATTTTAATGCACACAGTTTTTCGCGCGAATTCTATACAAATATAGTATAGTGTACTCTATTACATAGATCCAGTGGCGCACACAAGGGGGGTTTCCACAGGTCCGGACCCCCCCCCCATAGCCCCTTGATTTTTTTTCGATTAATTATAATCCTATGTATATAGTACGTAAAATTTAATTAAGTATTTGTTATCAATTGATTTTATTAATTAATGGACTATATATGTATAATTATTCAATAATTAATTTTTTACTTTTTTTTTTGTTCCCGAAAATAAACAAAATTAAATGAATATGTTGGGCGGCGTATTGGAACATGTGATACGAGAATTGTAGACTTTCGAGCCCGGACCCCTACTCCCTTGAAAAATTCCTGTAAGCGCCACTGTATAAATCTAATGACTTATTGTATAAGTTAATTGTATATTTTTGACAATAAACCTTCGTTAGATTAGGATTACAATTTATGAATACTTTCTATACTACTCATGTTTAAGTCATTACATCGGTATAAGAACACATCAGGATTTACAATACGTAAATTTCTTTTTAAAAGTATGGTAAGCTTTTTAAAAGTTAACTCATGAAATATTTATCTTAAATTATGAAAGCACTTGAATGCTTAATCTAAATAAGTATTAGCAATTTCACGCACACACATTTACTTTTCTATACCCTGTAGAACAAAAGTTTTATTTTATACACTTGTTTTCAATAAATTCTTTAACAAAATGAACGTATTTTTTCTACAAATAAATTTATTGATGCGTTATATTTAAATAATGGAAATGATTATATGCATAAAAAATGTAACAAAATAATGAAAGTGCAAAAGGTGCCCCCTCCAGTTTTATCAAATGAGGTAAAATAGAAAGTAGTGGCGTGTCGAGCAAAAATTCCGATAAAACTACTTGTCGGGAATGAATCGTTTTCAAGACATCCACAAATTAATGCCACCGTATTTGTGTCTTTATTTATCACGCTTCAAAATTTGTGCATAAACAACAACTAAAAAAATCATTTGTCGCTCTTTATTTAGAACTAGCCATTAACCGCCCATTTCACTGGGAATTTCATGATTATATATATATATGTTACCGGCAAAGTATGAAATGCCGGCATTCTATACAATGCCCGGCGTTTTTAGGCAAAGTGTGAAATATGAGATTTGTTACATACTTTGCCTAGGCATTTTATAGAATGCCTAGGTATTCTATAGAACACCTAAATCTATTTAAGCAAAGTATGAAAAAGGTCATGATTAGGACATATCAATGACTTATATTTCTAGAAGTACGAATGTTATTCTGACAAAATAATGAGACTTCTATTAAAAAAAATAATTGCTAAATTGTGATTTCGCATATACTTGTATTCAAATTCCCTCAGAAGTTCTAAGCGTCGATAGAAACCATCCTATATCCCACTCATTACAAGTGCCAATATATTGGCATTCGGAAAAAAAATCAAAGTTTTTACTATAATACATTTTTTAAAATAATTTCTGGCAAGGCTCACAAAGGTGAATGTATAAGTTCAATATCATAACGTGTAACATTTTTGTATTTGGTTGAAAGTTCTTTCAAAATTCTATCACATCCCCAGAATTCGGAATTTAATTTAGCTCATGGCAAATTAAATTCCTAGAACAAGTTCACATCGTCGGAGGTCAGGTACCTTCCTCTGGGAAGAAAACTGGGTGTCAAAATTACCTGTGGCAATTGGTATCGCCCACATGGTGCCGCACTAAAAAGGGATAGCAGCCCCTGGGGAATGTACTAGGTCTGAAAATGGTAAAAATACCAATCTGAAGCCCCATTGGGGTAAAAAGGAATCCGTGACGTAATACTGTATAGCAGTTCTTCCCAACATTTTTATCTTCGGGACCGGTCAACATTTGATAATTTTACGGTGGCCCTCTGAGAGTGTGACGTTGATTATTTATATTTTAAATTGTTTTGATTTTATAATTTGCAGTAGAACGTCATTTTTCGAATCAATTGGGACCGGACTCCGTTCGGATAACGGAGAACCGAAAGCAAGCCATGCAGTATATGAAACCGGACACTGTACGAATATTGAAAATCACATGCGGGAAACGTGCTTGAAGTAAAAGCAAAATAGGTGCAAAATGTCGCGTGAGTGATTGAATATTAACGTCGCACTGTTCAGCTACACGAGGGCTTTTGGCGATGGACCTCGTAATTTTGAACCATAGTCAAGTGACAAGGACGACACCTGAGCTGGCATCCCCTCTCCTAACTACCACATCAAAGAGAGTACTTCTGAGTACTCGACAGATTTAACGTGCATCGCTCCCCTACACGGTGGGTCTTCAGTGATACTGGGCTCGAACTCATGACACGCCAACTACGAGTCCTATACCTTGACCACTTGGCTACCGCGGCCGAGCAAAATGTCGCAATTTTACCTTTATTGTGGAAAATAATCACTTATTTTTCGCTGTACCATTGTACACCATCGTTTTTTCCCTGCAAGGTCTCTGACCTGGGGTTGGGGAACACTGTTTTATGGTACTGACGCCTTCTTTAACAGGTTAAATGAGATTACTTTATTTTTCACAAACATTACATCATATCTATTCAGAAACCAATAGTCCCTCGGTTCCTTCTTAGTAGTCATTTTAGCATTTTGTTTATCAATTATCAACTTCTAGTAAGTAATTTCAGTTCAGAAAAAACCATTTTTATTTGGCAGCATCAACTCGAATTTTGAGCAACTAGCCGTCGAATAGTTGTTTCATGTCTGTGGACCATGGGTTGGAAACCTTTTAGCTGTTGCGTGTCAAACCAATCTACCAATACGATTCAGCGAACCATACAGTAGAGCATTTTTGAAACAATTGAAAAATTTACAAATTTGTTGGTAATGCAAAGTGCCTCTGAGAATTGTACCGCGTGCCACATGCGACATAGGTTGCCGACCCCTGCTATAGACCATAACACCTTCACCAACACTATAGCTTGCTCCTCCATTTTCAGGCAGAACAGGAAAAAACCCATTTTTTGTTGAACATGTTTAATCAAAATTGAATATTTCGACATTTCCGAACAAACAGCAATGTACAACTAACAAATTCTGAGCCTGAGATACGCATTAAAAGTTTTATGTCTTGCCAAATGAAATATTCGAACGAATCTGAGATGTATTTCATATTTTGCCGGTTTCTCATTGGGCATTCTACAGAATGCCTAGGCAATGTGTGAAATAGGAATCATTTCATACATTGCCGGCTGGATTTAGGCATTCTATACAATGCCTAGGTATTGTATAGAATGCCGGATTTCATAATTTGCCGGTAACATATATATTATACAGTCGATAATTCGAAGTGGAAGGGACCAATATACTTTATTAATAATTTTTTTATACTTTAATTTCAAGAGTTTGATTATCAAGAAAGGGTAGGAAAAAACTCCCAAAATACATGAAGAGAAATTTATTTTCTAACACATTTAAATTTGAAACTATGTAATGAGGCAGCAATTGCACATATGTATAAAATTGTTTTAAAGTATTTTTAAAAAGTACATATTATACAGTATAAAAGTTATTATGTATTTAAAAAAAACTATTAAAAAGAATATATCTGTGTACATATACATTTTTTTTCACGAAAAAAAATTTTTTTTTAATGGCAATTAATCTAACTTTGTTCAAATATTTTCAATATATGAAGCTTGAAAAATGTCCTCATCAACATGATTTTCAAGGAAAGGGTTGCGTAGTTTTTTTAGTCGCACTTAAGCTTCTGTCAGTTATCGGAATAAACAACGATGGTCATAAAAGGGACTACGTTACAGGAGGGGGGGGGAGGCAAGTAGAAACAATACAGCAAACAAAATATGCAAGGTCAACCCTGTTTGCTACAGGACTCTATATGATAGTGAATGTTTGAATTGTCGCGAGTTTTATAAGATAACTTCGAATTATTGAGTGTACCCAAACGTATTGTTTTAGTTTGAAATATCAAGAGTTTTTTTCAAGGGACTGAGCCTATACTTCGAATTATCGAGAGGTTCGTATTATCGAAGGTTTGAATTACCGAGAGAGTCGACTATGTATATATATATTATTGATATCTTATCATTAATAATTTGATTGTATTGAAAAAAAAATATTCTTATAATTCTTGATTTAAAAAGGACAGAGCTTCCAAATAATATTTTTTTAATTGAAGAAGAATCTTTTACTCTCCCTCCCAAGTGGATTTCTGAAAAACCCATTTTCAGTGGAACTCTACTCAATAAAATAAACATGCTTTCCAAATTTTAAGTCTAAATCTAACAGATGAGAAGCGGAATTTTTTTTTATCAATAAGCTCCAATAACTACCTTTGAGAGTTAATTTCTGTAGGACCCATTCATCCAAACCGTTCAATTCAGCAAAAGAAACATGTATACTAAATTTCATTACGGTAAGTAGTAGTTCGATAACGAATTTTTTTTTATAAAAAGCACCCCATGGACCATAAACATGGACTCCTGTTAATACAGAAATCCAATGCTTTCAGGAAACCCAACCAACCTCTGCCCAATATAAAGAGGCACTTCTCTGTCCGGACGTGGTCAGAGTTGACAGTGGCTACAGCGGGTGAGTGAGGGAAGCTGGGTGGACAGAGCGGACACTCTTGCACTTATTGTGTTGTTTCCTGATCAATCATATGTCATCTATTGTGCATGGTTTCGACCCTTCATTATACTGTTACTTACTATTAATTTTTAAATATTTCTCTGAATGTTTTTATTTTTATTATATTTCGCTACATTTAAAATGCACATCCGCACTATAATATTTTAACAATTTAATATAAATAATTAAATTTTATTGGCAAAAATGTATTTATATATATATATTCTTGTAATTCGATAATTGAAGGTAAAAACAGAAAACTTCAGTTAAAATAAAAAACGTTATCCCACGTGAAAGATTTGTCACTCAAAATACTGTTTTAAATTATATTAGTGATTTTTAAAAGCATTTATTTAATTATTTATCTGCACCCTTTATCTAAAGATGGGGGGAGGGGGAATGTGTCCACTAACCACGATGAGTTTCGCAGTTTCCGCTCTGACCACGAAATCTTATGTGTCCGCTTCACCCACACCACCCTTTGTCGAAGGCTTCGAGGAAAACACATAATTGGTCGTTTTCCACAGACTTGTATTGTAAAGGCGCTTTTGTACCATTGTAGCGAAGATTCTTGTTCCCGATACCTTAACTTTTGGAGGTTATTGTATATTATTATAGAATTTTTTTCGAAAAAAAAATATTTTTGATCATTTTTTTTTTCTTATTGGCCTAACTGTATAAAAAGTTGCGCGAATGCGGAGAAAATAAGAATTTAGACAAAAATTTAAATGTAGGATCATAACGTTGAAAAATAAGAACCAAACTTGGAACTCATTTTCATATAGAAAAATGTTCTAAGATGAACAGTAGCGGACACAAGAATTTTTTTAAGGGGGGGGGGGGGGGTGGAGGTCCAGGTTCGAAAGTCCACTACTTTCGTATCATGCTCTAATATGCCGCCCAACATATTCTTTTGATTTTGTCGATTTTCGGTTACAAAAAACAGTAAAAAATTAATTATTGAGTGAATAATTAGCATTAATCAATAAAATTTCCAAAACCAACAACTTGTTTATTAAATTTTACGTATTATATACACAGAACTATAATCAATCGGAAAAAAAATCAAGGGCTTTGGGGGGGGGGGTCCAGACCCAAGGACACCTCCCCCAAGGACCGCCACTGAAGATTAATATACTCTTACACATTCATTCATATAATATGTATACCTCTGCATCCTTGAAATTTAAAAGCTTACACTGTGTGAATCAACATAGAACATTTAAACATATGTACAATAACAATTGAATTGACTTTAAAGTACAGGAGATGATTTATATACGAGCTACAATGTGCGATTGATCATTTGTGCCACACTTCAGAGCAGCCCGAGAGCTATCATATTATAAGGACAATGATAAATTGATTATTCATTAATGTCATATTTCAAAGTAACACGAAAGCTATTAGCAAAAGAACTCGTAAATTTGAACCACGATCAAATGACAATGCTGCAGCTGTTGCTATGGCAACTGGATAGAAATTGCACAAAATTGTCGCATTTGGGGAAAATTGCTCCGAATACGGGTTCGTGTGATAAAGTCTAAAGAGTGCATCAGCCCTCTACAAGACGAGTCTTCAGTAACTCCAAGACCCGAAAAATGTCTCGACAGAAACAATGATGACCATGATTTCACGATCATGACCATTTGGCTACCGTGGCGAGTTAATATTAACGTCCCACTGTTCAGCTACACGAGGGCTTTTGGGGACGGTCCGCGTAATTTTGAACCATGGTCAAGTGACGCGGACGACACTTGAGCTGGCACCCCAACGGGAGGACGTTTGAGCTCTCGATAGATTTTTTACGTGCATTGCTCCCCTACACTGCGGAACTTCAGTGGTACTGGGATTGAACTCATTACACGCTAGCCACGATCCGATGCCTAGACCACTTGGCTACCGTGGCAGTGAGAATGGAGTTAGTAGTTATTTTTCGGCCATTACAAAACAGAAAGATCCAAGTTGGTTATGGGGGGGGGGACAGTGTCACTGGAGAATACACAGGTGTTCGTATGTAAATGAAAACCCTTCCTCAGAAAAAAACTTCGCTTATTTTCTAATCCCATGTGAGAGAGAGAAAAGGAGCACAGCTGACTCCCCCCCCCCCAAGTAATAAAACAGCGGAAGCAATATTTTATCAGTGTTGGTCAGCTCGTCCCTTCGATCTTTTTGTTTATACCGCTTCGATGTGTCGCCTTTCACACCACTACGCAGAGTGTAATTTCATTGTTGCAGCTGTATGACCTAAAACGGAGGTGATGCCGAGAACAAGAAAATTACTTCAAAAGTTGATTTTTTCCTTCAATGACAAAAAAACTGGCTGTAATAAAATTAGTAAGAAATTACCAGATTAGTAAGAAGTTACCAGATTTTTAGTAAGAAAAGTAAATGAGGGCGTATTAAAATGTACTTAAAACGCTGAACACTTCTGGCATGTGCCGAACGTTAAGTAATTTTGTTTCCAAACCATGCCGCAAAAAAAAATAGTGAAAAGATTAAAATTAATTCAGCTGGTACAATTTTTTTTAGTTGAAAACAGCAAAAGTCTTAAATTAAAGCGAACTTTGAAAAAAATATTACACTAGGTAGCAAAAATGAAATGTGCTTAGTTAAAAAGAAGAGTTCAAAAAGTGTTTGAAAAGTAAAAATGCGTTGTACATTATTTTTTTAATGTACAATCTCTTAAAATCCCAATTTGTAATTGATTTCATTTCGACTTCCTTTCGATCCTTCCGTTCACTCTACGCTCCTCTCCTTGTCCATCTTTCCAAATGGAATTTAACCTGATAGTGAAGCCAATGGCGGAGAGAGAGAGACTTTATATAAACTACAACGAATTTAAACGTGCCACGGTCACATTCCACGATCCTTTACAAGGGTTAATCATGACGAACCTTGTAATTTAGATCCTCAGTCAAGTGATGAGGGCGACACCTGAGCTGACTTCCCATTCTCCAAACTTTCACACTACGCCAAAGTGTGTATTTTGACACTAAAACCTACAGACAATTCTTGTATACCTATAGCTACTGCGCACGATCAAATTGACTGGTAATTAAAAAAGTCACAATTTTAATATTCAATGCAAATAATAGCATTCGCTGTATATTCTTATCAAATCGTATAGACTTCATAATTCTGGTAAAGTCATTTCTGCTCATGTTTTACGAAAAATAAGCTGGTGTCCTATTTTTATTTCACAAATATGAAACATTTAAATTTTTTGCTTCATATGCGCCGTACGGGCAGAGTTTTGTAGCATTTAACTACCATTTAATTCCAACATTCCCCAAATGCTTCTTCTAAACATTTTATACTGTCCATTATATGTCTCTATCAGGGATAAGAGAAAAACCAGTCATTATTTGTCCTCACATTGTGTGTTGTTTAATACACATCATGTTGGCAGTGGCGCACGCAGGAATTTGGGTCCAGGGTCGAAGTCCACCAATCTCCGTATCATTCTCCAATACACCACCCAACACATTCTTTTGATTTTGTTGATTTTCGGGAACCAAATAACAGTAAATAATTTCATTAAATAATAAAATTACTAATAACAATTAAAGTTTACGAACTATATACATAGGATTATAAACAATAGGAAAAAAATTGGCAGTTATGGAGACTGCCGATAGAAGTGAAAACTTAGAACTTTTACTATTAAATTTTGAAATTTCATAATGTTTGAATTAAAATTATCAACACCAATCTGGTTTTCATATCTATTGACACTCCTAGGAACAACTAAATGCATGTTTATATGTTTTTTTTATTATTAAAATATATTACGGGCTGTACAAGATCATGACAAAATATTTATACAATTCAATTGAAATAATTAATATACAATCATATTATTTATGGATAGTATTTGTATTTACTTAAATTTCAATGTGCTTGATTTTTAACATTATTTTAATTGTTTGCATCATTGTCATCATTAATTTCAACAACATTTAGACTTTTTGTGCTTTCTATTATTTCATTTTGTTCTAAAAAAGATACAATAGGCTTAAGTAAAAAAGGAAAATGTTTGATTCAAATTTATCTAAGTATCGTGTGTGTGTGTGTGAAAACAGCATCGATCGTCGTTTTATATTTTGTAGTACTGAGTTTTCGATCATTGGACATATTTAAATTAAGTGTTTCATTTAGAAATTCAATTAGTGGTAGATTTTTATCAACTACAAAATTAATATTGAAGTCTCCACTTAAAATCATCGGTACATTATCATATATTTTTCGCCCAATCTTTTTTTGAGTATTTCAGAACCTTCTTTTGCACAAATCATCAAATTTTCGAATAAAAATTGTTGTATTTGTCTCATAGATTTTCCAGGCGAAATATAAACGGCAACCATTAATATGTATTGCCCATTCTCAGAATCGCAACGAGCAATGCACAGTATATACACATTGAACTTTTCACTAATTTCATTCAATTTCACTTATAAGATATACACAGCACTATAGTCAGCTGTATAGCTACAGAAATACTGCTATAAGCATGTTGGTGACGCGAACGCACGAGATTTCAACCATCCAAAAAGTGTCCAAGGCGAACAGCACACTGCGCGTGCGCCAGTCAGAGCATGTCGGTGGCGCGAACCCATAAGATTTTCCCCTATCAAAAAGTGCCCCAACGCCGCTAAAGAAGTTCACTTCAAAAAATCAAGGGCCTCAGACAGATGACCCCCCCCCCTACCCTTTTGTGTGTGCTTCTGCCTGTTGGGCCTGACATATCCCTAAAAATATTATGCACTAATGTCCTGCCAGGTTAGCGACTTCCGTTTATTGGTTCCCAAATTGTTCCATCAGTTGCAGTTTGGATGCTTGATCCTCTCTATATCCATCTCCCTTACATAATAAAACTCTTTCTTTTCTGCCCTGGACGCTCATTTATAAAAATGTCATCTTTTCTATCCCTCCGACTCCAATTCACTTGTTGTAATAGCTCTTTATCTGTTTCCGTGTTTGTTTTTTTAGTTCCAGAAATTTCTTGTTCATCACATACTGTGAACACTCTTTAATGTATGTCCGTTATTCACACAATTCCTACTATTAGTTCACTCTCTTCCTATATACGTATATGTATCTTGTTCAAATTTTCAATCGTTAACAAAATACTTTCTATTGATCCATTCAAAGTAAGAATTGACTTTAAAATTTTTTTTTATATTGCTTGTTTTTTTACAGGTAACCTTTTAAGAAATCCTACATACTTGTGTGAGCTACTAGGTGAATAACGGTGATCCTTATTTACGATAACAGTTGAAACTGATAAAACCCTCCATACTTATTCGTTTTACTAACATTTATGAGACTTGAATGTAACACGTTACAGCTTTGAAATTCTTCGCTAATATCTCATAAATGTTCACACAAATATCATTTTATGAACAATAAATATTCTTGCGAGACTCTTTTTAATCGAATTCGGAATACATTTATGTTTCGGATAAATGTCACATTGTTACAAAAAAACATTTTACGCTTTAGTAGCTTTATAACACTTAGGTGACACATACTCAATCCCATTTCCAGAACCATAAAATGCTCGATTCCTGAAATAGCTCAAATAATAGCAGTACACGGATTTTTATTAGATAGAAATAAAATACCAAAATTTATTTTTCTCCCTTTGCTCTAAAACAAAACTCAGTGGCGCAACAACCCATGAAGGCCAAGGCCGACTGTGCCCATCTCAGTATACGTGTCTATTGGGTACTGAGGTGCAAGTGTCCTGATCAGGTAGTCAGTCTGAAACGAAACCCAAGTGTTTAATCCCCAAGCAACCTTGGAACTCATTCATCGACCCACTGAAGGGATGAAGGCTGAGTTGACCTTGCCCTCCCCGAGAATAGAACCCCGGATTCTTAGTGTGAAAGCGCGATACACTACCCCTCAGCTACTGGGCCTCTCTCTCTTTGCTCCACTACATTTAAAAAGAGCGAAAATGTGAATTTCCTTAATCGTGAGATGGTTATTTCTCGCACATTAATTTGAGTTGTATAGAGCATTGATCCCCAACCCGGGGCCGGTCTGTGGATCAAATAGTACCCCAGGAGCCGAGGGCTGCCCAAGGAGCATTAAATTATTTCCATTTTGCTTACTATGGTATATTTCTCTCATATTTCTGTTATTTTTTTAGAAATTACTTTATATATTCCATGTTAAATCACTTTATATATATATATATATATATATATTGGTGTACATTCTGAAGGGGCATGTTTAAACACAATTTTTAGAATTATTAAATAAAAACAATTTAAAATACAAATAATCAACGTCCATCCACCCCCTCAGTGGGCCGTGGTAAAATTATTTAATGTTGATCGGTCAGCGGCTATAAAAAGGTTGGGAAGCACTAGTATAAAAGGGATGATTTATTTTAAATCAGCCGAGGCTTAAAGTCGCCACGTTGGTGAGTTGTGAAAATTTGGCGCGTGGAGTGCCAGCTCAAAGGTCATTCTCGTCACTTGAACATGGTACAAAATTAAGAGACAAAAACTTTTACCCTTAGGTGATTCCACGTCTTCGGACCAACATTAGTTGTACTCTTTCTAATATTTCCATCAATATTTCATGGACCTCGAGTGAGTGAATGAATATTAACGTCGCACTGATGAGCTACACGAGGGCTTTTAGCGACGGTCCACGTAATTTTGAATCATGATCAAATGACGCGGACGACACCTGAGCTGGCACCCCCTCTCCTAACTACCACACCACACCAACGGGAGGACGTTTGAGCTCTCGACAGATTTAACGTGCGTCATTCCCCTACACGGTGGGTCTTCAGTGGTACTGGGATCGAACTCATGACACGCTAGCCATGATCCGATGCCTAGACCACTTGGTTACCGCGGCCACTTCATGTGGACCTCGAAATTACAATATTAAATGGAACTGTGCCATAAGGTTTGAATGGTTTATTAATCCATACCTAAAACAGTGACAAGGTTATTGGGGTTGAAACTTATAATTTTGTATCGTGGTAAGGACGACCCTAAACCAGAAACTCTCCATATCTTCGCTCCCCCAAGATGACCCTGGAACTTAGTGGATTAATAATGGCCATGGTCACGAATTTGTGGACGGCGTTAGGCGTCGGCGACCGCCAACGGCCTCGCAAAGTTTTTAATTATTTAAAATTATTTAAATTAAATTAAAAATTTTAATTGTAAAAAATTTTATTTGTGTAATTTTTGTCATCATTTGATTAGCAAAAAATCTCTTTACTCATACATTAGTTTAACTATAATTTGGCTTATGTAATTTAACGTTTTCTTGACTGGGAAAAAAGGAGGCCTCGCGAACCCTAATTTCGCCGACGTCCACGCGTGGTCTAGCGCCGCCACTGACGGCGTGTCATGAGTTTAAGCCCTGGTGCCAATGAAAACCCACCGTATAGAAAGGTAAAGTTTCGTGGCTTAAAGTCCTCACATTGGCGTGCTATTGAAGTTAGGAGAGTAAGGTACAGCTTAGGCGTAGTCCTCAATTGTCCTTGGCTCAAAATTACGAGGTCCATTGCCAATAGCCATTGTGTTTCTTCATAATGGAATTTAATAAACATTTGAGGCCATAGATTTAACATACAGTAGCCCTCTCCCTCATCGTCACATGGTGCTACTTCAAAGTATGAGGTCGCTGTTGCATCAATTAAGTTATCACAGCTTCTACTGTGCTTCAAGTGCGCACGCGGTATGGTGTGAAGTTGGGAGTGAAGTCACAAACAGATCACGGAATATCTTCGTTAACTGACTTTGAATTCAAAATTATGTTTCTCTTC
>BMAO01029096.1:0-17949 GCA_019973975.1 Trichonephila clavata
GTCCTCACCGTGCAAACATTGTAGACGAATGCCTTCAATCGGAGGATATCACCCGTATGGATTGCCAACATACTCACCGGCTTGAATCCAATAGATCATGTGTGGGATATGCTTGACCGACGAATTGCAGCCCGTCAACCCCCTCCCACCTGTCTACCAGAACTTCGGAGGGCATTGCTTGATGAGTGGTGTAATATTCCCCAAGATAGATTGATAATTTGATACTCAGCATGCGTAGGCGTTGTGAGGCCTGTATTGCATCATCCGGAGGCATACTCCGTATTAACCATCATACTACCATGTTATACTGTTTTTTGTAAATAGGTTTTTTTTAAATTTGCTCCAGGGAGTAAAAATCGCAATTTTTATTATTATGTCAAACATATAGCATCTTTTTTGCTCTTTACCTTTTGTTTAATAAATAGACTTTACAAATAAGTCAAATTTGTTTTGCTTCTGTCTCTTCTTTGCCTGAACTTCATTATCCTTAATTTATGATATGAGTGTTGTATAAATTAGTCTTAAAATAGCTATTTATTTAAATAAATTTACGTACATTCTGGTATTTGGTTTTTTTCGTCTATTCTAAACTACTTTTACGGGATTCAAGCATTACACCAAGATTATGGGGATATTTCCATAAAGATATATGCAGTAATTTTGAGTTCAAAAAGTTATTACGTAAATTTCTTCGTCTAATTCACAAATATCTTCCATTACGGCATGCTTAACACTGTATTCGCACACAAATGTCTCTTTTGGAGATTTTGACTAAATCATTTTGTGTAAGCTTTCATGAGCGGTTTGAGTTCTACAGTTGTCTTCTAAAAGTATATTAGAAACAAACCGTTGATAAATAGAAAAGATAGCGGAAAAAACTTTAATTTATTGGAATTCCGCATGCTATTCATGATAGATCTGGTTTTTGCCCTTTTGTTTTGTGGATTGATAAAAACTCAATGAATCACCCTGTTGACATTTCGAATGATGAGGGTTTTGGTTTGTCAAAATGCTGCAATGCAAAGTAGCATTTAGTGCTCTTTACATGTCAGGAACATTAACTTTGTTTTCTAATACGGCCTTCTGATAATACAAAGTCAATTTTTTTATTGTTGTTTCTTTCCTTTTCCACCTAATTAAATGCCTCGGCTCTTGATTCTTCGATGGTATGTCGTAGAGCACTGCCCAACTTTTTGCTGGCATGATTAAGGCACTCTTCGTTTTTTATGTTGCTGTTATCCTCACAGACATTACTTTCATTTACATAATTGAAAGTTCTACATTCTCCATCAGACAATAAGATGGAATAATGAAAAATTGTTATGAATGTAAGCTTTTCCAATGGATCAATGGATCTATTTCATCGAATTCGATAAACCAGAATGGTTGATATCACAAACCATTCTATGCTTTACAAATCAAACGTTATCTTATACACTAAACTCTCCCAGGACTCTTTTTACAACAGAACAATTACGACATACTTTGAGCATAATTTAGAAATCAGTTACATGTACAATTTATTAACTACGCAAGCTATACTAATCAAAGTATGGCTGTGTGTTAACCAATCAAATGAATCCCCTGTCTACAACCGGGCATCAGCAGGTGTATAGTAAGCATTTCGTACTTCACGTGTACTTCTCTCAGCAATGTCTCTGCAGCAATACCATATTCTTCGTGAAGAAGTTTTATACGTTTACTACATGTCCTCGATAGAAAAGGAGGTAATTTTTTTTATTTCATAGAAATCATTTCCAATACTCGAGAATGCTTTTGTGACACGTAATTTAATATCAGGAACATCATACTCTGCCTTTTATCAGAAGCTTCTACAGCTCAAACTCTTACATCTCAAAACCTGTAGGTCAAATTTGATGTATCGTAAAATCTTCTTTTATTTTCAAGCTTATGTTTTAAAGTTCGTTTGACACACACCGAGCATTTTAGTATAATAAACATTTTGATAATTTGTACAAAGCTCGAAATGATGGATATTTTAATATCATAGTGTTTAGAACTTTTAATATGTAATAATTGCTTAATTCTGATACCAGTACCTACATTCTCTTTCTGTGTTAAAGCATGTATTTAGATCATCATTACATCAACGTTTATAGTTCATTTTAACTGAATGACTTTAAATTTTACAAGCAGCACTTTTAAGATAAATCTTCAATAGAAAAAAAAATTACTACTGTAGTCTCAATAGTTTCAACAACAATAAAAACCAAATATAATATTGAAAAATGTTTCAATATAGAATCGGATAAGAATTAGAGCGATAACTACAAAACAAACAAAACACGAGACATCAACAACAAATAGCTCTTAATAAAATTAGTTGCCTCTAAGAAGAACAGTAAAGCGTTAGATACGTAAGATAAAAACAAAATAAAATTTGCTTTCAAAAAGTTGCTGATTAATATTATCTTGAGTCACTGACATCACTAAAAGGAGAACGGGGTCGAATTCCCAAATTTATTTGCCTACATTTTTCCAATAGAAATTTTTCCACCTTCTAGGTTTCACATATTCAAAAGTGATACATTAATCAAAAGATAATAATACAAAGAATATAAGTTAATAAAAATAATTAAAATATTTTGTTCTTTCTTTTGGACACTGAGTCTTCTTAACTAATTATTCTAGGATTTCCGATCTAAGCCGTTTTAGTTTTGAATCCTTTAAACATTTACTTATATAAATGAACACTGAAAAGTCATAAATATATTATTTTAAAGACTTCTGCAAAATAAAAAATAAAATATTACATAAACGACAAATGGAAGTCAAAAATTCAATTGTTGAATGAATTGAAAACAATCAGTTACAGATAAAAAAAAAAATTCAAATGAAAATTCCGCTTGCCTACCAATAAAAATGGTATTTTAAAAATAAAAAAATGCCTTTTAATAATTATATTTTAGAATGAAGAAAAAAAGAAAAATTGTTAAAAAGTAAAATGAATCTAATTTATAACTAGAAATTTTTTTCGATATTGTGATGTCCCTCACCAAAGTGTATATTTTAAAAATTACTTTATAATTTTCATTAGGGAAGACCGGGGCAAGATGACGGACGTTAACAATTTTTGTTGCTTATTAATTTATTTTTAAGGGTAGTAAAATTAATTTTACATGAACTGTTAGAGTAGTCCTTTGTAATATTAATATATATTATCATTTAATTTTTCAAATAAAATAAGTAAAGAATAATTTTATTTTTTCATAACCTTAACAAATCGTCATCTTGCCCCAGTACTGGGGCAATATGGCGACATTGAAAAAGGTTGAACATATTTTATCTTTTGAATGTATTACATGGTTTAACAAATGATAATTGTGTTTTTACATCTTACAAAGTATCAAACTAAGCGTAATGCATTGTAACGTAATGTTGAAGTGTTTAGTTATGTACCTAACAAAAGTCACAAATAGAAAGTCCATTTTTATGATTGGAACACTCCTCATGCCAACACTCTTGGTATTTACAGCACTGGATCCATTCTTCTGTTGGAGGGTTCCTCTTAACAAGCAGGACATCTTATAACACCGTCCTTTGAAGTTGATACAACTGGAATCTTTGGCCTGGATTTTATAGACTTAAGGCGGTATCGCACGTAAATTTTCCATGCAACTTTTTAGCCCAACTTTTCGCTGAATCTGAGGGTGAAGGGCTTGCGTAATCAAAACGACATGCTGTGAAGTCAGACGCGTTCTTTCTTCACATTGAAACATTACTCGCCGATTTTTCTGCTTCGAAAACGACCATCCAATATTATTTCTTTTGTTTTGCTCGCGCTTTTGTTAATGGGGGTAAACAGAAATGGAGCATCATTCTGTTTAAAATATTATACGCCGTTAAAATATTGTACACCATTAAAATATTGAATGCCATATTTATGATGTGTTTAATGTGAAGCTACCATCGTTACCGCCATTTTGTTTATGACGTAGGGTGCCGAAGAACCCCATTGGCTGGAATTTCAAGCAACTTTCTCAGCTCACTGGCACAAAGTTGTTCGAAAGCTATGGCAACTGAGTAAAAATTGCACGAATTGGACCGAAAATTGCACCAAACGGGTGCGTGTGATAAGGCCTTTAGGCCTACAGGAACAGTTTGAGTATTTTTTACTCCCTTTTTGGCTTCACCAGCTTCTTTTCTCTGTTTTTTTAAAAAACTTCCTGTTCTTCCTTGTGCATTTCCCTTTGTTCTAACATTTCTTTGATGGATGATTGTAAGAATGCTAGAGCTAAGTTTTTTGCTTTTTCTTTTTGCTCACATTTGTTGTTTTAGGCAATAGTTTGAAATAAAAAACACTACATACTCCTTTGGTGCATCGGAATCAGCATTTGCCAAAAGTTCTGGTTTTTCTGGAGGGTTTAGATGTTGATTTTCTGCTACCAGGGTCAGAGGATTAGCACTATTATTCTCAGTTTCATCGCCAACAGCATCACGTTTAGTAGTTTTTACAACAGCATAGTCATGTTCGCTAAACACAAGATGATTATGAGACTCAACCCCATATTCTTTAAACCCTTTCAACGGCATTTCCAACTGTAGCTGATTTGAAGTAAGTGATGCTCAAACCCTCACCAATATTTTTGTCTGTGATAGTTTCTTCTGAATGAGTGACCATAAAGTTGTCACAAGCTTGTCTATAGTGCGTTTTTAACTGGTTGAAAAATTACACAACAAGGGACTGGAGACGATGTGATGTTCTGATGATGTGTACATTTTTCATCGAAATAATCAATGTTATAAATTTAATGGAAGTGTATTCGATATCCTAGCCCAGCGCCCGAGTGGTAGCGTATCGCACCCTTACATCACAGTCCGGGGTTTCTATCCCACGGGCTGGGCAAGATCGACTCAGGCTTTCATTCCCTTACTGGGTTGATGAATGAGTACCAAGCTTGCTTGGTAACTTAACAATGGGCATTTCGCGGCAGATATACCATCTGACCGGAACATCTGCTCTTGCACCTCAGCGCCCAAGGTGACGAATACGGAGATGGACACAGTAGGCATTGGCCCTCATGGGCTGTTGCACCATTAAGAGAGAGTATACGATATCTATTCTGTGAATTATTATTAACTTTTGAAGAAAGTTGTAGTTTTTTTTTTAAAAAAGCACTTGAATTTTGATGCTACTTTTAGTTCCACTAATAACGGAAGTTTAAATGTTTCTCCTTTTTCTTTTGGTGACGGAGAATTTTCTATCACAGTTTTATTGTTTAATAGCACCAAAAATTTTTTTAAAAAATTATTACAAATTTATCCCCTCCCGCCTCTATTTTTATTTTCTCAGTATATCATTTACAGTACTTTTAATTGTATTTGTATTTATGTATTTTTTTAAAGTTGTCTTCGTCTTTAACATAAATCTATAGAATTATATTTTCAGATAAGAAAAAATATTTGAATTTTCATACAAATAGAGACGTTATGAAACATAAGTCTTTTTTTATATAGCATCGTCTTTAAAGTTTAAGAATACGAAGAAAATGCATAATTTTTTCCTTAAATATGTTGAGTGAAAGTTCCAATTAACTGTACAATAAACGTGGGACTATCGTAAAGTTTTAAATATTATTAAGAAATAAAGGAGATACGTGGATATAAAATATTTTCTGTACTAATTGACCCTTATGTGCATAAAGTTTTTAATTACAACTACGATGCGTGTCCGGAAACTAACTATCGTTTCCTTCTACCGCAACCATAGCCGATGTATAGAATTTTAATCCTTGTATACACGTGTCTCTGATTGATTGTCAGTAAAAAGTGACACCATTACAGACATATTCTGTTGTTTTTAAACGTGTTAATGAACGTACAAAATGTTTAAGACATTTGCCAATCCCACCGACTGTGAAGTGCGTTCTGTAATCTGTATTTTAAACGCAAGAAATATTAAGCCAATTGGAATTCGTCAACTTGCAGAGGTTTATGGTGAAATTTTATGAATGAGTGAATGGTGAGAAAGTGGGTTTGACCATTCAATGATGGGCGTACCAATGTTTATGGAGATGCATGGAGTGTGGATGAACTTCTATTGTCAAAGAGGGTTTGGTTGAAAAAGTGAATGAGAAAATTAGTGAAAACAGACGGTTCAAAATACGATTGCATTGCGATGAGTTTCTACAATGCAATGGCTCTCTTCACCAGCGACATTCTTCTTTGAAGAGGGTATACGCAAATTTGTTTCCCGGTATGACAAATGTCTCAATAATGGTGGTAATTATGTAGAAAAATAGTTTCATGTAAAAATAAACAGTTTCATGCTCTTTAATATAAAAATAAATTTTGTTTTGAAAAAATATTTTTTAGGCGAGTCTTTCCAAAACGATACTTAGTTTCCGGGCACGCTTCGTATTAACTTTGAATTGTTTAGATTCAGGAAGCCATTGATTTTGGAATGACTAGCAATATGAAAAATAAATTTTCTCACAAAAGGATTTACAAGGGTTGGAACTTTAATAGTGGCCACAATTTATTTACATGGAACACAAAAGTGATTCATGTCACCATGTCTTACAGAGCTTCAATGTAGTCGCCAGCATTGTGTATAACCCGTTTCCAACTACGAGGAAGTCGCAGAACACCTGCAGCAGTGCTTGTTCTGTTGATAGTTAGAATGGACCGGTCTACTGCCGCCAGAATCTCTGGAACAGTTTTGAAGCGAATGCCATGAAGTTGTTATGAACAACAACTATTATGAAATTATGTCCCAAGGACAAAGATCCGGGAGTCGATCAATGTTCATAAGTGCGGCAATAGTATGCACTTAAATTCTTCTGACACTAGGACGACCTAGCCGATGCATGTCTTCAACATTTTGGCGTCATTCATTGAAGGCTTTTACCCATCTTGCTACAGTTCTGTAAGGCAATGCAACTTCCCCGAATTCCTATTGAACCCCTAGATGAAACTGTCGTGCTGTACGACCTCTGGCACATTCAATTTTTATCCATCTTCCTTGTTCTTGTTTTGAAAACATCCTGACAACACTTACTTTAGACCACAAGCTAATACAAGGAAAAATTCTTCGAGTCACTCCGAATGTAAGTGACGTAGGAAGGATGAGTCTTTTGGCTGAGAGGTAAGGCTCAAATGTGGTATACAGGATATTCTTTGGTTTTGTTGTGTAGCGTTTTTACAGCAGTGTTGCTACTATTAAAGTTCCAACCCTCATAGTTTTTTCATTTCAAAAGTTACCGTGCCTGAAAAATCTTCGAAAAAAATATATGGCTCTTTATGGTAATTGCAGTCCATTGTATGACACGGTTGGGAGGAGGGGAAAAAAATTCAAACTGGTCTAATGTCTCTTACAGATGATCATAAAGTGGAGGACCGTCACTCATGGAAAATACTGCCACAGAGAAGAAAGTGTGTGGTGGAATCTATATATAAGCCAGTAACAGTCTCCGGACAGGAGTGATCCCTTTTGTCTAGTAGTAAGTTACGCGCTTACGAATCGGAAGGTACCGGGTTCAAACCTCCGATATTGTTGACCTCGGCTGAAAAGAAAAACGCAAAATCTTCTGATGTGTCATGGTGCCATCTACCTGCAAGAAGAGCAAGCAAAGTCGTCAAAACTCACTTGGCGCAGCAAAGTCGCCAGACTCACTTGGCGCAGCAAAGTCGCCGGACCCACTCGGCGCAGCAAAGTCGCCAGACTCACTTGACGCAGCAAAGTCGTCGAACCCTCTCGACGCAGCAAAGTCGTCGAACCCTCTCGACGCAGCAAAGTCGCTGGACCCACTCGGCGCAGCAAAATCGTCAGACTTACTTGACGCAATAGTAACAACTCACACGCTCGCCATATCGTTCGCCTATCCACCGACTCACTGGTGGGGGAGTACTGTGGTGAAATCTATATATAAGCCAGTAACAGCCTCCGGACAGGATTGATCACTTTTGTCTAGTGGTAAGTTACGCGCTTACGAATCGGAAGGTACCGGGTTCAAACCTCCGATAAGTGGATAACTCTTTATTCTCTCTATCAGAACGTAAATCAAACACCCAAATTTTCACGAATTAGACTGATCTTAGTCACAGCAAGGTGTGTAAAATTATGCACGAGAACCGTCATCACACTGGTTTCCTTGGTATAGACTCATCTCGCCAGTCACTCATCGCAAAAGTATTTCTTCAAAAGACTACCCTAAATTCGAAACCCCTTTATGAACCGAATTGAAAAACAAAGTTTTTGTATTTCTTAACATGTCACCATGAAGGCAAATGAATCGAACGGGTGGAATATTTTCCAATTAAACTGTTGTAAAGTAAAACGCAAAGGTAGGTATTTTTGTTTCTGAAAGCTCGCTGTGAAGCTAGCACTTTTTTCCCTCTTTCATTTATTGTGTTGCTCTCTGCGTGCGCCAGTCGTATTACCTGAGAAAATTTCCAATGGAAAATGACCGGAAAAATAAATTAGCAAATAATGGCATGTGGTCGTCAAGCTCCATTTTAGGTACAGAAAGAAAAACTTTTTGCGTGATGATTACGAGCAATCAAATATTTCAATGAAGAAATGTGAAATTTACGAAGGATTTATGTGATTTCCCTCTTTTTTTTTAAAAATATAAATTCCATTCAAAACACCCAAAAAATTAAAATCTATAAAATCTATTAAAATTTTATTTTAAAAATAAAGTCTATTTAAATCTATCTATATATTAAAACCTATTCAAATTTATTTTTAAATGTTTCTATTGGATAAAAAAAAAATTGGAAAAAAAAAGGGAAAAGAACTGTTTCCTAAACTATGTTTATTATGAGATCAGTGGATCTGTATGTCAGCAAATTATCTTCCTTTACTGTAAAATCTGACTTAGAAAGTGCGCTTTTAACACAAAAATCGAAATTTATGGATGCGAATTATACGCCAGGTATAAAAAGGATATCTTTAAAAACAAATAAAAGTGACGAGCATAAAAATAAATTAGATATTTATTGAAATGCTGTTAAATGAAAAGAAATGGCATCCCCCTTATAATCTTAAAAAGTTGTACCTAGAGACTATTTTGAAATTCTAGTTCTAGTAATTGCAGTTTTGCTATTTTTTTCAAAAGCCTGGGATAATAACTCGAATAAATTTCAAAATATAAGAGCATTACATACGTACATTTCAGGTTTCTTCGCAAACAAGTAATATGGATTTTTTTTAAAGTCAATTTCAATTTAGGTCAACTAAGAAAAATTCTATTTAAGTTACTTTTTATTAAATAATTACAATTAATAAAATATGTATATACATATGACAGAATCACAATATTAAATGGCAAAACACCTTTTAAATTTAGAGGGAAAAAATTTCAACCGCATTAAATTTGTAATTACATTTTTTAATAAAAGTTGAACATTACATATCTGAATTTATTCTAAAACCAGTGTAAAAGGAATGCTGACGTCTAACTGGCATATGATTATTCAGGTTAAGTTAAATCTTCGTCACAAATTTAACAAAAGCTGCTTTATCCAATGGTTCTGCCATTTAGAGGAATAATATCAAATGAAATACACTGCTGGCCACCGTAAATGCAACACCAAGAAAGACGAGAGATAGCACGACAAAATTTATTTTGTAGATAACATGTTGACTAAGTATTAAATGATTAAATTTATAGACTTCTGTGAAGTGTGGTTCCTGCCAGAATCAGTACCCAGAGTAGCCGCCATTGTTGGAGATCACCGCTGCCACACGCCTCGGCATTGATTCAAAAAGACTTTTGGATGTGTTCTTGGGATACAGCAGAAAAGGAGCTTCCACACGTTGCAAGAGTTGATCTGGTGTGGCAGCTGGGGATGTAATCTGGGTCAATCGTTGAAGCAACCATGGACCACATGTTATCTGTCGGTGAAAGATCCAGTGAGCGAGCCGGCCAGTTAAGCAACTCAATCTGGTGATTGACGAAGAACCTTTGGACAATGCGTGCCACGTGTGGTTGCGCATTATTCTGTTGAAACATGGCTGCGGCCAAGCCCTGAAGGTAAGGAAGGACACTGGCTCCAACACCTCGGAGATGTAGCACTGGCTGTTTAAAGTACCCGCAATGCGTACTAGAGGAGTGTGAGAGTGATATAGAATACTGCCCCATACCATAATACCCGGTGCAGGACCAGTGTGGCGGTGCATAACGCAGCTGTTCAGCATCCTCTCTCCATGGTGTCTCCAAACTCGAATCCGACCATCGTGGTGTTGCAGACAGATGAGTGACTCGTCAGTAAAGAGAACTTCATTCCATTCTGCCGCCCGCATCCTTCTTTCATCGCACCATTGGCGGCGGAGACATCTGTGGTTCTGAGTCAAGGGAAGACTAAGCAATGGACGTCTTGCGGACCGACCACTCTGCTGTAAATGGCGTCGAATGGTAAGCGCAGACACTGAATGATGCGTTACAAACTCTGGCTGTTCTATGGTTCGTGATGTGACTGAGCGATCCATCACTGCCATGCGCACAATTTGCATGTCCTCACGTGAAGTGGTGCACTGAGGTGGATGCGATCGACCACGTCGGTCTGTCGTACCCTCCTGCATCCAACGGTCACATATCCGCATTACAGTTGTTTGGTTTCGTCCAACACGACTACCGATTTCCCTGAAAGAAAATCCACTATCTCGGTTGGCCACTATCCTTCCTCTGTCAAACTCGGATACTTGATCAAAAGCTGATCGCTGTTTTCTACGAGACACAACTGATCGTTTTTTGAAAACACCACAAGAAAAACACAATTGCCGAACTTGAAATCGTCGAAATCTCCAAGCTTTAAATAGCGCTTTGAGTTTGCGCCACAGGCGTGCGTGATGTGTGTCTGCTCTAAAATTCTAATCATTTGCTTATCTCACCTCCACTAATGCATGTTGTAAATTTCATGTTATTTGCGTGCTTCCTTCAAGGTGTTGCATTTACGGCGGTCAGCACAGTGTATATATCTTAAACTATAAAAAATTTAATTTAATTGATGACTTAATATTTGAAATTGAATATAATTTAATTAATGTTGATAGGTTGATGATGGAAACAGTAGAGATGTCTTCTGAGTGCGCGGCCAAGCTTTGTGCATTAATAGCGGGGAGAAGTATAAGATAACGCTGATTACACACAGGGAGCACTATTACAAAATCGTATCATCATCATCATCATCATCAAGCCGCAAAGTCGGCGGAGTCTACCAAATATCACAACATCAATAGCTTCAATGATTGATATAGAACTAAAATTGACCTTTCTGAAATAAATTTTGGAATGAAAGACGCAAAGGCTGGTTAATTCTGTCTAGTAATCGTAAAGGTGAATGGCATTTTTAAATTCCTACTCTCGGATGTGTGTACATCCATCAGGCTACAGCATTAGTAGAAATTAAACCCTTTATGTTACGATCGCTATTAAAATATTCCAAAAACATCGCTAAAATTATACCCGATTACGATCCTGATCTTACGACACCAATTATGATAGTCGGAGACTTTAATGTTAATGTCTCACAAGACTGTTCATTGCCCGGCTTCATGCCCATCGAGTTCAATTTGTCTACATCGAAACTTCTCCAACAAAGTTAGGTAAAGCTTGTATTAATTTAGCATGTATTTATTACCAGAAATCTCGATGTATTCTGTATGCCATTTGTGTCGTTCTTTTTGTACCACAGATCTATAATTAATAAAGTTACTTGTTAAAGTTACTTGCTTACTTAATTTCTTTCCCTGATCCCGTTGAAATCAATTAATTGTCCTCATAAACAAAACATGAAAACCATTAGGACTTCTTAGTGTTCAAACATGATTATGATATACATAAATAAAAATATTTTATATAAAAAATTATTACCCATTACGAGACGTATTCACGTACAGCAAATAGCCCTGTTCGTGACACAAACACACCCTATTTTTTATTTTATTACAAGCTTTATTTAACTTGCAATGTATGTATGTATGTAATTTGTTCGGGTGGAATCTTGCCCCTAAATTTTGAAGCTGATATCTTCAACCGATTGAGCTGAAATTCTGTATACACGTTTAGTTTGGATGATAATGCATATTTTGACAATTTATATTCCGTTATTGCAATTAGTTAAAAAGATTTTTATTAAAAACCTTAAAACGCATTCTTGTTTTAGCCTGTGGGCTGTTTATTCCGCTGTGCTCGGTGATGCAAGATGAAGAACTAAGAAGGGATATTTTTTGGAGTTTTGACGTTTTTAAAAACAGCGATCAACTTTTTTATAAAACTCAGACAAAAAATAATTACAGAATCGGAACGGTCATTTATTTCACCACTCTATCGTACAATGTTTTTTTTTTTTTATAAAAATATAATATTTGTATTTTTTACGATTTTTTTTAAAATGAGTCAAAATTGATGCGTTTTTATGAAAATAATACTAAATTGTTGTGTATGAATTTTTAAATGAATCGATATTCCGTACTAAAATAGCTCATGATTTGCTCTTTTAGAATAAGTCATTTAAAATACCAAAATGCCAAAAACTTTTTTTCTTACGATTTTTCAAAAAATACTAAAAATTTTAATTAAACATTTAATAATTTTCTCGTTTATGAAGATAATCTCACGAAACTTTCTTTTCGTTTTTAGAACAATATTATCCGAGATCTGTAAGATGATTGAAAACATTGCTTAAAAATTACGGATTTAAAAGAAAACCTTTTTTGTGTTTTTCGTCTAATACGCCTTTTTGCAAGAATTCGTTTAGCTACTGTTCGAAATTAACCAGCAAACGATTTTGCAACAATGATGCGTTGAATGAGATTAACAGACTAAAAAACATGTCCAGCGATAACTAAAAAGTAAAAAATAAATTAAAAGTAAAAAAAAAACTTTTTCAAAAACAAGCGTTTATTTTAAATAAATATTTTTTTATAATATTTTTTTCAGATTTTTTCAATATGAGCTGAAAAAAATAAAATAAACTTTTCCTTTAAAACTTTTTCCTATCAACTTATAACGTCATTACACATTTTATATGATTTAAAAGCTTGTCGCGAGATTTACCTGTGTAGATAAACAAGTGAATTAAATAACTTGATCTGATTGATTTTACTTTTTAAAAATTTCAAACTAAGTAAATACGAGTACTTAAATCTCGCTACAAGCTTTTACATCATATAAATTGTCTAAAGACGTTATAAGTTGATAGTAAAAAATGCTTTAATTGGAAAAGTTTATTTTATTCTTTTTAGAGCTTTCAATAAAAGCTTGTTTTTAAAAAAGTTTTTTTACCTTTTTAATTTATTTTTTATTTAAATATTTCTGTCATGCAGTCCTTTTCCACTCAACTCCAGTGCATGAACGATTAATGTGAAGTGTGAAAGAAAAGAATTATAAGAAATGATTATTTTGTGTAGGAGATCCGAAGACGAATCTGAGTATTATTGTACGAGTATTTCAAGAGTTTAATTATCAACGCTGCTTTGAATATTGTAGAATAAATTGAAAAAGATTTTTAAAAACTTGTTTCTTTTCTCGACGTACGTAAGACAACACACTCTGAGTCAAGAATCAGAGTTCATGACTGATTATCTATTAAATGAGGGTTTGAATTTTCAGCTGAACATTGTTTATGATCAATAATATGTAAAAATTTTACGAAAGTCTACTTACTAGCCGTGTTAGAAGAAATCGGCGAAACAGCATATGAATCTTTTAAATTCTTTGAATAAAAGAGATCCTTTTGAAATTCTAAATATTTATAAAACATAAGAAATTGTTTTGAATTTCCTTGAGACTACAATTACGCAACGTAAGAATCGAGACGCTTGCAACACAACAGACGGAATAATAAGTAAATTCAATATTATGAGATTTTGAAAGTCTTCCTTTTTTAAATAATTTTTTTAAAGATGTACAAATAATTTGTTTTAGTCTTAGAAAAACATTAATTCAACTATATGATTATATATTTTGATACTAATATCATTTAATGAATATAAACATAAGAATAAGTAATTTTATATATAATTTTAACGTAAAAATATTTTTTTTTAACTAATCCACTCTAATCTATTATGTAACATAAATGCGTGGTCACACACATAGATACACTCACTTTTTTCCCATTAGAAGTGCCTTTGACCATCTCTGTAAATTCATTGTAAACACATTTGTAATTCATCATATTTTTTAAATTTTATTTCTATTTTGTAATATATGTTTCATACTTAGTTCTTTAAGTCCCAGGGATTTATCAATTTTTCAATCAAATATATATATATATATATATATCTGCAATCGATACATCTTTCGCTGAGAGAAAAACGAACACCAAGTGATGATCCAATTGGATTTCGAAAACATTAATTGGGCTGTATACTTATTTCCAGAACTGCTAAGCCCCTTTTAGTTTATGTTTTCGATTCAAAAGTAAACCATAGGATCTTATATGTGAAGACTATAAAAATTGCGAAGATTGTCATTTTCGTTCTGAAAAAGTAGGTAATTTCAAAAGGTAAAGACTCGTATTTTTTATATGTTAAGGAATGCCCTTAAAAAAACGATTTGTCTGTTTATATTTTAAGTGAACAGTGTATATAATTAATTTTATAGTTGAATAACTTTGTGGTATTTATAAGTACTGACAGTACACTGGGTGTTGGAGCAAGAACTTATTTTTTCCCCGACCATGTGGCTTATTGTAGTTTTTATTGTTTGTAGTCATGACTATAATGCTATACATTTATGCTTCTTTCTGGCATTTTTTTATTAACTTATTTTTTTATATATATATTTTTTTTTCCACACAATTAAAGGAAACGTCTATTTTTATTTCAAAAATTAACAACATTTTAAATTTTGTATGTGTAACTCTGATTAACAGTAGTAGAAGATTTTCAAGGTGCTATTGTTACAAGGGGTGATCAAATGAAAAGGTACGAAACGACACGGTGGGTACAAATATAGACTTTATTCAAAAATATACACCATAGGCCTGAGCACAACGATCCCACTGATGAACAAGCCGCAGGATTCCTTGTTCCCAGAATTCCTGTGGCTGTGACGAGACCCAGTCCTTCACAGTGTCCTTGAGTACGTCGTCCGAGTTGAAGCGCTTTCCTTTCAGGTGTTTCTTCAGTGGACCAAACACATGGAAATCGCAGGGTGACATGTCCGGACTGTAGGACGGATGGTCCAACGTCTCCCATTGGAACTTGTCCAGTTCCATTTGTGTGACTCTGGAGACGTGTGGACGCGCGTTATCATGGAGCAGAACCACACCCTCCGTGAGCAGCCCCGGTCTTTTGTTTCTTGATGGACCTGCGTAGGCGTCGGAGTGTCTCACAGTACACATCGGAGTTAATGCTTTTTCTGTGCTCGAGTAATTCTGTGCTCGCATCATTTGGACGCCGCTTTTTATAAGAGCCTTTGCTCTCTCCTGCGCATGCGGGCACCGCGCATGATCCGATCCCAGTCAGAGTCTCCAATGGCATCCGAGATGTCTCGCTACATTCTCCCTTGGCGGAATATGCAAATATTTAACTGTTTCATTTTTATGTCGTTTCGTACCTTTTCATTTGATCACCCCTTGTTATTATTATTATTTCCTTTTCTTAGAACGCCTGGAAAAAAAAGAAACTCTGTCTTCAAGAAGCCTTGGATTTATTACAGAACCTACTATCTGAAATCAATGATGTACTAACAGATGGTTTTTCAGATGAAGAAATCCCAACAAATTATCTGCTAGAATTCCGCTAGATTCTTAGGATGACGATCAAGAGACTGAACTCAAGGTGAAGTAGTTCATGTTAAGAAAACACAGCATTTCTTACCCTAGGATACAGTACTTAAAAAAATTCAGAAGAAACCACTCAAAATGCACGACGTGCAAAGAATTTCTCTGTGTATTAATTAAACAAAACTGTCCCTTTGAATATCATCAAATTAAGTTTATGTGTAAAAAAAAGTAAATATATAGATAAAAATTTTAAAATTTAATATTCAAAAATAAATATTTGTGTCTAAAATATTAGTGGTCTCTGGTTTTTTAGCATTTTAAGGATTAAAACAGCGTTTAAAATGGCATTCGGTCTTCGTATATGAGAATATTTGAGACCTTTGTGGACTGATGGTACCTTTTAAAGTACCAATTTAATTGATTAGCTCTAACGAATTAAATTTCCCAAAGTTGAGTATTTTATTTACGTATATCCCTTAATTTTCAATGCTGTGGTTCAAAAAAATATTGCATGAAAAAAATGTTGCAGTAAATCATAATGTGGTAGATAAAGGGTTAAAACACTTGGGGGTATTAGACCCCCATCACCTAGATATTCTCTCACCTACCAAAGGGGGCACACGTTTAAATTTACCGAAGTTTAATAGTCCTATAAAAATTCATAATAATGCTCACAATATATGAAGAAACATATCTAATTATATATATAATAGTTTGAATGCAATGAGTATTATAATTGGGGAAAGACTTTGAGTTCACACTGTATAAATGGAAATATAGTATTACAAAATAGGATGCTTTCTGAACGTTTGCGAAGTCAAAATGTAAAATTAATTATAGGGAATTTTTCTGTTTAAAGTTACTTCCAGGCATTTTTTCATACTTTGATAGTAGAAAAAGCACGTCTTAAATTAGATGGTATATTTTGTACACACAAAATAAATTTCAGTTAGATGAATGTCTTAAAGATATTATTTATCGTTTGTGCGCTCTGATTAAGGCATTCATTCTGAAATGCAAATTCGAATAATTCGATAATATGGGATGATTTCATATAAACCCGGCACTGCACGCGCTGGTTTTGTTATACCCAGTCATACCTTCACTTTTTTCAAGATTCCATCTAAAACTTTTTCGGAAAATGAATAGTTTTTCGTGTAGCTGACTTTAAGATCATATCCTTTGAGGGGCGTTAACTTATAAGCGAATTCTAACTGTATATTTTTGGATACGCCTCTTCGGTATGTCATACCCTGCGCGTGAATCGCCGTTAAAGATCTAAATCCGGGGTAGGCATTAAGTCGATCGCGATCGACAGGTAGACTACAAGACATTTTGGGGTGACCGCCTTCACATAAGATTTTAGTCGTGCATACTAAAAGAAACACAGGGGCTTATCAAAATACTGAAACATCTGTGAGTAAAAGTGATATTTCTGAATGCACTTCGTAAGCATTACAGTATAATAATAGCTACCAGATTTTTTTTATAAATAGAAATGTTATATATTCTGATAGTATTCGTTATAGCTTTATTGGAGTTATGTAATACTTGGATTTTTTTTTCAAAAATTATAAAATATTGGATCTCTCAGATTTTTAAAGAGGTCAAATTGTGGGAGCCTGTCTAGCTGGAGCAAGTGTGACCGAAACATCCCAGTATGTAGAGGTTTCTAGAGGTACGGTGTCTGAAGTCATGATGGCTTACACACTGCAAGACAAGCTCACAAAGCAAAATAGTGGAAAGAGAAATGTGTTAAATATTCTCTTTAATGTCTCTTGAAACACAAAATTTTTTCCTCTTCAAAAGGACGCAATTTTAGAAGAATAACTTTTGAATTTAATGGACGAAGTAAAGTAACCTAATTTAAAAAAAGCTGCAATTCATTTAACATCGTTCTTTCGCTCTACCTTCCTATGTGAATCTACATTTTCAAGACAGATATAATTAAAACAACGTGTCATTCCGTTTCACAGACGACCACTTAGAATCCATTGCAAGATTAACAGTTAGTAATTATATTCCGAGATATTCAAGATTGGTACGGATAGTATGTAGACTAAATCTTCTACTGAGACTTTAACTACGAGAACTAACTATAAATTAAAATGATTTATTTTTAGTATTTTGAATTGTTGTAATAAATGCATCATTTGATATTAAATTCGTGGTGGTATAAGTATTATGTTTCTATTTTGCGTTTTACTTAAAACACAGTTTTAAAAGTGTAAGTTTTTTTACTGTAGA
>BMAO01029098.1:0-36570 GCA_019973975.1 Trichonephila clavata
AGAAAAATCGTTTTCATTATAATACATTTCAGGCACGAATTTCGAAGGGTAAAAAACTTGACTTAGATATATCGTATTTTTCGCATATAATCTCATACGCGGGAAGAGGCTGCATCCCGAAAAGACTTCGGAGTAGCTTGAAGTTCATATTGTTGAAGTTAAAATCTTAAGTTCGAATAAATCACACAAAATGCATAGTAACTTTTATATTATAGATTGGCATCTTAGAAAAAATATTCATTACACATTTCTAAACTCTTTCACAATATAGGAAGGGATCTTACAATACAGAGATATATAAAAGGGTTAATGATGATGGTTCAAGATGACATTTCAAAGGGAATATATTTTTAGGTAATTGTAAGAACGATAAAACAGTTCTGAGAATCAACGTTTCAATTTTGAGATTGGAAACAAAAACGTTGGGTAGCAAAAATTTTGAAAACTTAGGAGATTTTCCTCGACATAAACAAAACCGTCTTATTCTTATTAATTATACCATTAAAAAATTTGACAAATAATCTAATATTACATGTTTTAATAAAGTTAAATGATATGAAAATACCAAGGCATGTTAGGACATATATTAAAACTTTAATGACATTTTGTAATTCTTGCTAACAAACAGATTTAAGAAATGACTCACTATTCATACATCACATGGCATAAATGAATTCAATATCGCATTACAAATGAACTGTAAGCTTGTAATTTGTTTCCATTGTATCTATATATATATTTAGCTAGACTGAAAATCCACTATTCACTAATATCAGATTTGATCTTCATTTTTTTTTTGACATTTGATTCACACTCGGAAAAGTTTTGATTTATTATTGTTCTTTGGTTCTCCAGGAAAAGAAAACCCAGAAACACCCCTGAAAAAACCCAGCATCTCTAGCTGTTTTTCTTTTTTAAATTTTAAACAAGTCCAATGATAAGAGTTTCCTTTTAACTATTCTGGTATTTCTATTTCCAAACTGTATAAAGTCAAAGCATTTAAAATTAATTTTAATTCCATGCATAGGAAGTTAGAATGTTAAAGCTAGAATTTCTGAAGACGAAAATTCAAACTGTTACTAAAGTTTTATCATCCACGATGGAATACTACCTTGAATCCACAATCCCTGGACTATTGAAACATTAATTTGCCATCCAGCTACCATGTACTCCGGTAAGCTTAAGGAAAAGGTATATGATTAATGCATAAGAGTAGAACTGGGAGTACATTATCCAGTTTTGAATTATGATGCGACGTGGCAAAGTTCGAGGATAACATCTTTAAAGATCAATGAAGCACTAAAATTACTTCCAACTCATATAAATCTTACGTGCTTTTACATCCATTGAAAAATACTATATAAAATTCTAACCCTTGTAAGAATCTGAAATTTCTCAACTATTCTATAATTGAGATAATTAAATAAACTTGTATTAATGTGTATAATCAAAGTTAAAAAGATGGCTATTGCTTTTATTATTAAGGAAATGTTATCATAATTTAATGCTCTTATTCAAAATAGCCCAAAGCAATCTTCCTGTTAAAAAGAATTTTAAAAAAAAAAGAATTTACTAAAGAATTCTTACATAAAAAAATATTTAGCTATTATTATATAGTTTGGATATAACTTATGATTCTAATACGGTATTATTCAAAATGTTCTTAAAAAACACATAATTTATTGTTTTAGTTTTTAAATAAAATTCACGGCTTTTATTTTTAATTTCATTTTACGAGCAAGCATATATCCTGTATGTATAAAACGAAGAGATCCTTGAGAAGTCCTACCTGAGAGGGAAAAACAAATTTAAATTTCGAAAAGTTGCCTTAGAATAACACAAAAATTACTGGCAACGGACCGCATAATTTTGAACCAGTTCAAATGAATAAGACGCACTTCAACTGATATTTCATTCTCCATTTTTATATATACTAAGCACCACATCATTTGAGTTCGACATTTAGTTTAATTTAATGCGCAAAAGCAATCATTATTCCATTAGAGGAGTTTTCGGTGACTTTCTGAGAACCAACTTGAACATCACTGGCCACAAGCTTCACGATTATGACCAGTCGGTCGCAATGCCTAATCCCAAATCGTCGTTTGGAGAAATAATATTCATGCATTAAAAACTGCTTTAAAAAACCCTGCATTATACCAATACAAGCCGTTATTCACCAGCTTTGCAAGGTGTTGCGAATCCTCGTCTCGAGCTTTCGCTACTTGAATTATACATATACACTTGAATTTTTTATTTCCGTTGCAGCTGTGTGGCAACGCACTTTGTACGGAGAGAAATTTATTCAGTTGTCAATAAAGCTGCAACTTATATCCTACGGATTTCTTGAGCTCGTTATTTTACGTCTGTTTTTTTTTCTTTGAACCTTTTATAGGAATTAATAATATAATTTCAATAAGATGAATTTTTCAATGAGCTAGATGAAGCAAAGAACTCTCAAAATCCTCTCGCCCCGATGTGAATTGAGGTAAGCCTGACTATTCCATTATTCTAAGTTTAGGCTTAAGACTTAATTATTTACACAAGTTATTCCATGATGTTGTAGGATTATATACACTTATTTAAGTTATTGCTATCTGTCGTAGCATTAAGCTTTCGATTGTGTCGAAAATCAATTGTCCCTTGATTTAAAAAAAATAGGAGCTGAATTTCTAAAACGGAAGTATCATTAGATTTTAAGCCCCCGTAACCCTAACCCCCACAGTTATTTAAAAAAAACACTTTTAGTGGATGTCTACTTAACAAAATAATCATGCAAACTTACTTGAAGTGTATACGTTATGGAGTTCAAAAACAGGATTTTTTTTTCATCTATACCGCCCCCTAAATTCCACATAACCCCCTTGGTAGTCAGTTTTTGCAAAAGCCGTATATTTCGCCGATTTCAGATCAACAAAAGAAATAGGCTTCCTAAATTTCAAGTATGTAGCTCTAATAGTTATGGAAATGTCATAAGTGAGAGAATGTGAGTGCGTCGATTTTCTCCTGTGGATCTATAGATAGATAAATAACATTTAGCATTGGTGTTTATTCAAACTAAGGACACTAACGATAATGATATCTAGATTGGCATATTATGGCCAAACTTTCAAAACATGACACATAAAAACAAGGGCTTCGAACCGGAACTGAACTGAAAACCGGAATAAAGCGTTATTTTGGTCTGAATAAAAATCAGAACTGACAGCGGGAAAAAACATCGGTTTATTTTGGTATAGAAATATTTATTTCTTTTTAATTAAATTAACTAATTTATTTTGCTGGAGATTTTGATTATTTCAAAGAATAGTACCCAGATCAAAAAATGAGATAAACAAAATTTTGAAAGATATAGCAATTTTTTATTTTACCATTAATATCTTACGTAAAGAATAAAACCATACAGTTTATATATATACAGTCGACTCTCGATAATTCGAAGTTAAAGGGACCAATGAAAAAATTCGAATTATCAAGAGGGTAAGAAAAAACTCCCAAAATACACGAAGTGAAATTTTTTTCAAACACATTTAAATTTTAAACTATGTAATAAAGCAACAACTCTGTACATATGTATAATTACTTTAAAGTATATTTAAAAAGTACATATTATGCAGTACAACTATGATACAGAAGTTACTAGTCCTGTATTAAAAGAATACATTTATGTTGTTATTCTTGAACTCGATTCTTTCCCGCCCCACTAAATCTCTTCCATTCTTTACTGAAAATAAAATCGTTTCGCACCCAGTTCCCTAAGAGACTGTTCCCACGCCAATGGTTCTTCAAAGCAGGGGCCAATTCGGCACATACCCTATTTGGTGCCACATCCTATAAATTACACAGATGAGCTATAAATCGCCATGTCAGTTCAATGCAAAAAACACAATCCTATGCATCTCTTCTTCATAATAGCGGACCATCATTCTGAACACATGTGTACCAAGGCAAAGTGTTAAAATATGTGGCTGCTGGCAACAAGTGTAACCATAACTGTCCACTTGAAGAAGGAAAACAATAAAAGTGCCTTTTCGCCTGAGGAACAGGGAAACACAAAGGCGGGGTAGCAGACAGATGGTCCTCAAAGGGGCTACGTTACAGGGGAGACACACAGAGACAATACAACACAAAACATGTAAGCTCCAACCTGTGAGCTTGCTAGAGGGATCAAGATAGTAAGTGTTTGAATTGTGGAGAGTCCTATAAGATAACTTCGAACTATTGTGTGTGGACAGCCACAGATTTTACTTCGAAATACTGAGTGTACCAAAACGTATTGTTTTAGTTCAATGTATCAAGAGTTTTTCTAGGGCCTGAGCATATACTTCGAATTAGCGAGAGGTTCGTATTACCGAAGCTTTGAATTAGCGAGAGTCGACTGTATATATTTTTAGTTCAACCGGAACAAAAAAGTTATGGTTCGAAGCCTTGATAAAAACATGTTAAATCCTATTAGATTTAACATGCAACCCCTCCCCCCTTAAACTCAAACGGCTTTTTAAAAAAAATTAAAACTCGAATTTCCAATTTGCTCACAACGTATTAATTCAATTACCAAGCTACTAGGGCTCTCCAAAAGGTGAAACTTGAAATATGTTAACGTCGGTGAGGATTTAAAAAAAGGATTTTTAAATAAATAATCTCAAAATATTTTCCAAATTCATTTACTTAAATAATACAAAAGCAAAGGTATAAATAACCGCAAACGAACGAAAACCGCATTAACTTATATTAATGAGATATCAATTCCATTAAAACGCTGCGTTCTTCTCAAAGAGAACCCCTCAAAATCCTTCTCTCAGACACCACACCAAAAATAATAAACCAAAACACAGAAACTGCGTCCTTTTGTTTGCGAGAATAAGCATCCTTCAAGTTTTCCGGAATTCTTCATTTTCCCGGATAAGGGAGAAAAAAGAAGAGAGACAAAGCGACGAAAGGAAATCCAGGAGCGCGAAGGACACGGAAATGAATCGGCCCGTGATAAAGACAGATTCGAAGATTACACCCCGGGCCCAATCCATTCACCATCCCAGCGTCGTCCGTCTCGAGTGATTGATCGAGTGCAGGAACTAGTTTAAAGAACGTAAAAGATGCAGACAATTGCGGCAATTGTATCTTTTCAAATGCTAGAGAGAGAAATGCAGAGAAGTGCAGTTAACAAAACTAGTTTTTCTTTTTTAAAAGAATTCAGAGAGAGAGGAGGATAAGAGTAATGTCATTTTTGTTCATAAGTTATTGTTTGGGTAAATAATAATGATAAAGACGGCTTTTGTGGGGGAAAAAAGAAACTCATCATTTCATTTTTATCTCCTATTTTAAAAAAATTCTAATACTAAGAAATGAATTGTACTAAAAGTCCAAATAATTAACATGTTTTTTTTCCTTCTCAAAGTTATTTATGCATTTACTTATTTCGTATTAACAAATCCAATAAAATTCCCCTTGTACGAAAAAATACATTCACAGTAGAAGAATTTACAAACAAATAAATTTGTATTCCTATTTTTATTAATTTTAAATACAATCCCGGCAAGCAAACAACTGATGCATGATTCCCAGAGAATAGAGGATTTACTTTCAATCCTCTGAAAACTTACATCCCGTTGGCATGGAGTGGAATTTTGTAGAAGGGGGAGGGGGGGGCAGTTCAGATGCCGTTCTCATCATTTCAACGAGGTTCAAAATTACGAGGTCTGTCGCCAATAGCACTCATGCTGCTTTATAGTGCGAGGTTAATAAGCACTCACTGACTAGAAACTTACATTTCGGTTTCCCATCTAATGGAAGAAAATAGCATACAAACTCAAGAGAGAATTTTAAAGAGTGATTCTCACAGTACAATGTACTAAACATCTGTATGAAAATTGTATCATCTTAAAATTCACGTTTGGCGACAAACGCAAGAAGCAGATATGAATAATAAATTACAGTTTAATAAAAAAAAAACTAAAAAACACACTTTTATAATTAACCGAACTAAGTTGTAACTTAATTTTTTAGTCGCCAGATCTGGAAAAAGTATCTGCAATTATTCGCCAGATACGGGCTGGGATCTGAAAATGTGAAATCGTTAGTCATGATGATCCTGTCAGGACAATGGAACAAAATTATTAAATCATTGAATTGTCATCGGTCCTGAACAAGTGAGCAAAATTTCGAATTAATCTGACCTTTTAAAGTGTATAAAAATATCGAGTTCAAAGATTTCGTTACATAAAAGTGAAGCTTATAAAAGGGCGTTAAAAAGTAGTCAATTAACAGCATCATTCAAGTGTTCCTACATAGAAAAGTTTATAATAATTGCTGAAATTCTCTCCACTTTTAATCCGACATTTTTGACAGCTTTGATGGAATATCATTAGCAAATGTTTGAATGCAGCATATACTGGAATCCTTGAAACAGTCCATTTATAAACTTTCAATCATGTGTTATTATTAGTTGATCAAATTTTGTGCAATTATTGTAAGCAATGTTGCAAAGAAACAATAGTCAACAAAATTTTTTATGTCTTTTTATTTATGTGTGACTCAAAGCATTAGTTCACTCTGTGCATACATTTCTATGCAAATAACTATCTTTATCTTCTGTGGCATTACACAAGCTCTACTATTGCTTTAAGTTAGCCGCAAAAGTTCTAAAAAGCCCTAAGTAGTTGTTCATTTAATTACAACATTTCCTTCGTGCTATAATACATATTAGGTAAAATTAAGAAAACTAAAACAAAACTTTATTCGAAGACCTCCCTTCCACAAAAAAAGGCCAGTGTACACAAAATAGAAGAAATTAATTACACATTTAATTATTAACCTATACATTCATCACAACTAACGTTTCTAATATAAAATTAATACTTGGTAAAATGTTCAATTTGTTATTTTTGTGCTACATCAATACAGGAGCTATACATTAAATGTTAATAAAATGAAAAAAAAGGAAAAAAAATGATGTAAAAACAACAAAAAACCCAATTTTCATTAGATTAAACACTTCATGAATTCCATCGCTTTCAAAATAGCAAATGGATAAAAAAAAGTTTCAATTAAATTAAACGTCATTAAGACTTTATCAATAGATGAATAAACAAACAGTTTTTTTTTCTTTTAAAGCAATTTCGATGTGGAATGTTTTCTTTAAATTTAACACTTCCCCCCCCCCTCTGCAATCGAAGAGTTTTCCCCCTTCTTTTTTTATATAAGCTCAGTTACCAATGTGCTTCTAAGTACACACAAGAAGAGTTTCTTTGAGTTAACCATTTTTTTTTCCCAGCTCTAGTTTTTTTATTTGATTTTACTGCATTTTTACATCATGAGGATTTTTGTAAGGTGGAAGAATACTCTGATACCTTTTTCTACAGTAATCGTATTTCTTACGATATAATACAACTCTCATATTAATTAATGATTTTCTTAAACAAAATTAAAATAATGAACCTAGAATTTTTTTTAATTACTTTGACTGCTTCGGTATTTAAGATTTTTTAGTGTTTTCCTATATAATTAATATATCTTTTATATCGCTGATTTTTTTAAAATTCATTTTACCTTCAAAAGGTTACACAGATTATACTTTTCTTTTATGAAAAAACGAATCTGAACTAATAATTTGTTCAATTAATACAGAACAACCACGAAATACTCTTCACTGATTTTTTCAATTCACTTTAGCTGCAGAAGGCCACACACAGATTACACTTTTTTATGTGAAGATGCGGATCTGAACTAATAATCTCTTCGCGGATCTGTACTAATAACCTGTTCAATAAGCACAGAACAACAACGAAATGCGCTTCATATATTGGTGAAAAAAATAAATACATGAAACTTTTCAGTCCATATTCTCATCACTTGATGAAGTTTCAAAATTAAGTGATCTATAGCCGGCGGTGTTGCTCCAGTGTAGGATATTAATACAAACAATTAATTTATAGCTAGTTTACTTTTTTATAAAAAGCAGAGATATAATCATAAACATTAAGAAAAAAGATTAAAAACAACAAATTAAATAAAAAATATCAAATCCCGTTAAACATTAGAAAAGTTTTTTTCCAGCAATTACGTGAAATAAGCGCTTAATTTTAACTTTGTTTTTATCCTTTCTTTTTTAATCATTACTTCTAAAATGAAAACAGATAACTGATCTCTCTCACACAATGTTTACTTATAAATCTTACTCAATAACAAAGATTTTCTTTGAATTTTGCAAAATAAAGATAATTTTTAATACCAACATTGATATTAGTAGATTTATTATTATGAGCTATGCTTATATATGTCAATTAAACGATGCGCATTAAAATCCAATTACAATACAAATAATTGCGTAAAACAAAAACCAATATCATAGAATTCCCACATTCGAAAAGTAAAGTTAGTAATAGTGCTTAGCTCAAAAATTAAAATACAATTTTACTTCTAAAAAATAATTTCTGACTCATTTGAAAATAAGTTTAGTTAATTAGAAACCAACAAACGCATTCTTTTTTGTCTGAAGAGTAAAAATTATTACAAATTAAACTCGTACAATCAACAAAACAAAACCGAGCATAAAACAGGAAACATATAAATTAAACTACGAGAGAGCAAAATTAAAGAAATGAAACATTTTTTTCGAAAACTAGGAACTTACAAGCTTTAATCGCTTACGAGTGGGGGAAAGAAATCAATGTAAGTAAGCACCGCCAAATAGCACAGCCAAAAAAACATATCCCTAAGGTCAACACACATACACTTTATAATTTTTTTAATGTCGTTTCCTCTAATTAGGATTCCATCATTCCAACTCGTGTGGATCTTGCTTCTTAAATCATTTATCCTTTACAATGTACAGTGATAAATGACTCGCTGCTCACTTTTTAATCTCCCCTTCGTACGATGCAGGTCCCTCAGCGATTTGCAAAACGATCCCGGCAAAGAACAGTGTCTTAATTTCTCACAATGGAAAGGATTCCCGACCTCTCCTGTTAAAAGCGTCCGTTGGCAATTACAATCTCTCAGAGAACAAGATTAATGGAAGCTGCCGAGAGAATGTACAGAAAATCAGTTTTGTTATTTTTTTACTTTTATTTTCTGCTCCGAGTCCGGTTTTCTGTCTTTTAAAGTGAGTTAATTAGTTCGCTTGTCTATCTTGTCTCTCTCAGAGGAAGAATGAATGGAAAATGCGTTCTAGAGAATGTTAGAGAATGAGAGAAGAAGAGAGAGATACAAAAAAAATGATGGAACAAGGGAAGAATCTGGAATGCTGGAAGTAATCTAATGTTTACACAAAAGAGTAAATATTTTGCGCTCTCAAAGAACAAGCGAAAAAATGTTAATAACTCTTTTTAATCCTTAATAAGCCGCTTATTTCAATTAATTCTTCTTTTCTCTTTCAGTCTTTCATTGCTGGTGTTAATAAACACGATTTTTCAAAGCAAAGGGTAATATTAATATAACGCTCTTACTATATTTTGAAAGCATCAAAATTTATTTCTTTTAATATAAAAATAAATTCCAATCTTTCAGGCGTAAAGAAACTTTAGTATATGGGAATAACTTGCTTTTGATCTCACGTTTTATCAAACGGAACTAATTTTTACAAATTTAAATGAATAGCACTGAAGTATCAAAGAAAAGAGTAAATTCTATTGAAATACAACTTTGGTAAAACCGTCGGAAATATAACTTCCTAAAGATGGCGGAAACATTTTTAATTACGAACGCGTTTTCACACAATTTAAAATTACATATTTTTACTTTCATATTTGTATTAGAGTAAATGAAAATGCTTTTCATTTGATAGGAAATATTTCTTTGATTTAAAAAACGGAATATATATATTTCAGATTTGATTATTTTCTCATCCTAATTATTTTCAAAACGATTCGAGGATAAAGGGGGGAGGACCGAAAATATATGAAAAAATTTTGAAGTATTTTTAAAGGTATATAAATTCGATAAATCATTAGAAGCATTTAGTGTTAATTTTAACAGTTGTTTTATATTGTTATTGAGCCAAACCAAATAGTAAAAAAGGGAAAAAAATAGAAGCTTTCGAATTTTCATAAAATGCAAGAGCTAATATAATACATACACGCTAATTTAAAATTGGATCTTTCCAAAAACAATAAATAAACTTCATAGTATTTCGTTAACATTTAAACTATCTTTAATGGCATGAACTACGTCAAAAAAAATCCTCACTACATAAAATTATTAGTAAATTAAAATTATTTTTACTCTATGAACTCCTTTTTACTTTCATTGAATATTTCTTCGTTGAGAAGATTGGGCAAATAAAATATTTATTCGAAAAATAATTTATTTCAGTTATTATAAGCCATTAATAAACTTGTAGTTAAATTGTGAATAAAGTAGTACTGGTATGTTTCCGTACTTAATTTTGATTAAATAATACATGTATTCCATATATTTATATTCTGTTTTAAAAAATAAATTGCCTCTTGTGGTGGTTTTAGATATTATTTACACATTAATATTTAAGAAACTAAAAATATATAAATTTGCGCATCATATTTTTTACATTAAATTGATTCTTTACGGAATTTTATTTGATACAAATATATGCATGGACGTGGATATGAAAAAGATTCCTTGAAAGGGAGAACTCATCAGTGGAAAAGGACTTTCACACAACAAGTAAAAGGTCTGTAGCGCAAATAAATAAATTGTGGCTTTATACTCATCGTAAAGAAAGATGGATTAAATCATTCTTGCATAGTGAAAGAAAAGTTTACTTTCAATATCTTCTTCAACAGACTAAAGATACAATCACAAAAGAAGGAAATGTCTGGTTTATAGAGTAGATGATGCACAATCTTCCAGAGAAGGCTCTGGAGAGTCAAGTTGTTTTGACAGCGTGTGAATACATATTATTATAAAGTATATATTCTAACAAATACATTTGATCTATAGAAAGTCTCATTTGACTGAATGGAAATTAACGTTGTACTTAAAACTTCACGAGAGCTATTATTAAAGAGCCTCGCAATTCTGAACCACGTTTAAAGTCGTAGTTTTGATCTGAGCTAGCACCCCACTCTATAAATTCCACATCAAATGAAAGACCTTGGAGGATAGACGCTTCATCTCAAACAATAGTCAGCTAATAGTTTTATAGTTACACATTCAATTGGATGAACTACAATTAGCAAATATTTTCAAACAACTTTTCCATGATGCTTGAAAATATTGTAAAATAAACTAAACTAAGACAAAAAAATTTCAAGTTTCTAGAAAAATTATTTTCGATTTTTTTAAATCTATTTAACGTATGAATTTAAATTATGTTTTCTTATACGAATGTAATAAATAAATAACAATACAGTGAATTACACGAACGCGCATAATCAAAAATATATTCCCATATTTAGTAACATAACAGCTTATTTCTTGCTTTGATTATAATTATTTCTCTGTTACAAATCAATATACTAGATATCATACATAAAACACAGTAAATTAAGCCTTTTTTAACCTATTTTAAGTTTAACTATAACCTCCCAGGACACAGAAGCATATACGAAGCTAAGAAACACAGTAAGAAAGAAACTGTTTAGCTTTGGGACAGCTACCGAAGTTTTTTTCTGTAAGTACTTCCATAAATGTGGAGTCATTTTGAAGAAATGTACACTGCCCACTTCAATATGTTAGATCTTCAATATTTTTTTTTAATCAAACAACCGCATGTGATTAATTTTTGCATTACGACTTTCCAAAGTACTTTAAAGAAAAACAGACAGTTATAGAAACTCTTAAACATAATGAGAAGCTTACAACATTATCTCCAAACTATTTTGCTTTATTTATTAAAATGAAAATAAATTCGTTTTTGCAGCTTATACCCCTTGAAATATTTACGACGAAATTCATTTCTCTGATATATTATAAATACATTCACTCAGAAATATGAAATGCGTTCGAAAAGTTACTCACGAAACTCAAAGCAAGCGGAAGAAAATGGTCATTTTATGCAACCTATTTCAAAAATAATCTGATTCCTTCTTTTAAATTGATTTCATAATGCTTGTTTAATGAGTTTCTTGTTCACGATTTTCATCATTTTCCCATTTCATTTTCGATTTCGCCCCAAGTTTTCAATTTACACTTACATTTGAAAAAATCGATACGCCGCTCAAATATTTCAACACTGAACTTACCCCTAAAGCCTCGGAAAATCTCTAATATCCTTGGAACTTTATTCATCATGCAAATTCAAATCTCACAAAGAAAAAAAAAATCAAACAAATATTTCCTACAAAATCTTTATGTCTGGAGGAGCATTTGGAGAAAAGTTGAAAGTGTGTGCATGTTTACAATTTTACTTATAGATCGTATATTACTTTTATATAGGCATAATTATAACAGCTTTCCTGTTTTAGATTATAATATTTTGATTTTAAATCAATAACTGAAATCTCACAAATTTAAATTTTGGTGCAATGAAATTCAGCCGCGTGTATTTATTGCATTAAAAGAATAGTAATAAGACAAGTAAGAAAATTTAATGTGTTATATTGAATTATTTTAAATTCTTTAATCTTATACAAATATAATTCAAAGAATATAATTATAATTACTATAATTTTTATTTAAATAAAGATTCGGGAAAAATTTACCTCAGCATATATAGTTTATTTTTTTATATAGTTTAATAGTATACTTGGCATCATTTTCGCTGTATAATTGAAACTTTTTAAACGGAAATTTATTCACAACTTCAATTATATGAAACCACAAAACATATACCGGGATTTTCAGCTGTGTAGTTTATAGAATTTTTTAAATGCAGAATAAACACTCAAACATACTTTCATAAAGAGCAGCAAACAATTCAAAACATAGAGAAGTATCTATTAAAAAATTACTACATTTATAAGATTAACTAGGGGAGAGGGTACCCCCTATCCACCAGACAGCAGACTAACCCCATCGTACAAATTATACAGTTGTTCATACCCAACGCTAAAATTGTAAAACTGTAATTCACATATCATACGTAGTACTATTTTTTTTTCAATATATTTTTTGCAGAAAAAAAAATCAATTTATATCTGGATGTTTAACACGTTAGCATTACTTTCTTTTGTATTTATTTTATGATAAAAATTTTAATATTCGCAAGCAACGCCATCCCTTACACTATAATGGCGTTTCAACGGAAACTTGGCCAAATATTGGCGATACAACTAAGTTGGCGATCAAATTTGATGACTTATTGTCCATGTTGGCGACCAAAATAAATTTATTACAGCATCACGCAAAAATACTTTTATATACAGAGAGATGAAAGATGAGATGGGGGGGGGGAGAGTTCAAATGACAATTACAATGAAGTCGATGAATTTCATTTCATCGGAAAAATGACAAAAGCGAGGAACAAAAGAAGCAGTTTGATTTCATAACAACAAAAGACGAATCGAATAATTTATATCCGGATGAGAAAATGATAATACAACAAAAGAAAAATCGACTAATTTATATCTGATGAGAAAATAATAATGTAATGTACGGATAAAATTAAATTCAAAATTAATTAAAAACCGGAACGACTCGGACTTAAATATAAGAGAAAAAGAATTACAACAGCTGATACCCAAAATTAGAAAACAGTAGCAAAAAATAAAAGAATCTTTTTTTTTTTAGAAATGATAAAGGAAACAAAACTCCAAGATTTATTAAAAATAAATCGAAGAAAAATAACTACTAGCAAGCTTACAAGCTGAAAATATAATGAAAACTACTTTACTTAAAATATGTCTTAAAATAAATACTACACAAGTCTTGCTTTTTTTCACGCATAAATAAAAGGGAGGGGGACATATAATGGGAATGGAATACATTAATTAAAAATAGACGAACAATGAATATTAATTTAACACAGAAAATTTCCTATGCTTCAAATTGAATTGCAATTTAAGTATTAATTACATTAGAATGCCATTTATTGCTTTTCCCTTCAGTATTAATTTTAGTTTTGACCTGATATATATCACAAAAAATGTCAATAACACTTATTTATAGCATATGCATATATTTGTTCCTATATAATTCATGCGTTCTAGTAATCATTTCACTTAAAAACAAAAACTTTATCCGTTAATTGTAAAACACTTAAGAATGCAGATATTAAACAGTTCAATCAAATTTCAAAAATGAAAATTATTCAAGAGAAAAATTATGATAAAAATGTACAGAATAACTGATAAATATTGGTATAGCTACATTTGACACAATACTTTTTTTTAAAATAAAAATCGAAAAAGCATCATACATTCGAATAAAACGTAAAAATAAATTATAATACGATCGCTCCATATCTTTCACACGGTTGAAATCTCTCCCACTCAGTGTTATTGATTTTGTTACACCACTCTACACAATCAGATATCCATTCTCACTGCTCATAAATGCTTTGATCCATACATACATTAAAGCAAATGCTCCCCAGAGAACTTGCTGTTGAAATTACGCGAGGAAGAATACTTCATGCGCTACATTACGTAATATGGAAAGAGCAGGGGTGGAAACGAACGGGTCCATGAAAAATGAGTTCCATTTTATAAATTTAAGTCTAAAAGAAATATGAAGATGGGATGGGATGGCAACTTCCCTTCTTTCCCCTTCGACTTAACGAAGTTTCCCATAAGGAGCTCACTCAAGGAACATAAGCTCCCTTTTTTCTGTATTAAAAGATTTACTCTCCCATGCATCACTGCAATTTCTAATACCGTACACCCAAAGAGAAATGGGACGATATTAAAAATGGCTACTACATCGAAAGGAAAAAGAGTAAAAATCTATTTGCATAACAAGGGACCCTGAGATAGAAACAACGAAGTTATTTTCCAAAACAAGCCGATAGAGAACGAGATGCAGCAGGAATTAACATTTTCCCGAGGCAGCAGTACAGAGTTATATTTTGAGAGAGGGGGGGGGGATTCTAAAAATTAGTAATAAAGAAAGAGCTTTTGGGGGAGGAAGTTCTCTGAATAGAAAGAAGACGCTGGAGATTCAATGGAAATTTGATTAAAGGAACAAATGGGACAAATACCAGCTGGGGAAACATAGTTGCCGAGAGTGCATCGGAGCTTATTAATTTTATCCGAAAAAGAAAGAAAGCAATAATAATAATAACATAAAGCGAAATGCCAAATCTGGAATTAGAAAAGAAAAGGGGGGAAAAAACACAACGGATAGTTGGACGATATAAACTTTCGGACTAAGTTTAATTCCTTTAAGAATTCTGTTGAACCGAGATAAACATTTTGAGGGGGAAATGTTAAGGAGAAAATAAAAGCACATTTAATAAGACGTATTCATGCTTCCTTATTATATATAAAGAAATATATAGGGCAAAAGAAAGGAATTAACAAACATTTGCGATTCAATAATTCTGTCACCGAGGGAGCAGCTTTTAAGAAGGAGGAAAACTTTTTAAACTTCCAGGAAGCGTGAGTTACGTTTCATCAAAATTTACGAGAAGAGCAATTCTCATTTTGAAAATGAAATAAAAATGTAAATTTTATATATATATATATATATATATATATAACAGCACGACATTTTTCATTCAAAAAGGTTATTTTTTGTCACATTTTTATTTCTGGAACGTGCAAGTGAATATCGTTATTTATTTCGTATTATTCACACTTATGTAAAAAGTCAAAGTGCTTTAATTTTTTTAACAAAAAATAAAAGAATTTGATCAGTGATAATTTGGATGTTTAATCAGTTTGATCACTTATTGAAAGTCATCATTAATCAATATTTACTTTAAAAATTAATTTTAAAGCCATTTATACTAAAATTTACAAAACTCTAAAGCACAAGTATAATTACATTTTTGTGCGTTAAACCAATATCTAAATTTGAAACAATCGCAAAATGAGTTTCAAATATCAGGGCAATATTTAAAGGTGTCTTCACTTAATGTTAAAGAATAGAACCCGATTTGTAAAAATTTCAGATATAAAAAAACTCTAAACATTAAGATTATATTTTGGCTTCACTATCCTATAGAGAGCAATACAGTTTGTCATACTCCTCATTCTTATCAGAGCTGATTCATTTTGTCTTATATAAAATGTGCTCCAGATTTTTTGTATTATACCGTAAAGCTAAATTTTTATGTTAAAACGAAAAAATAATAATGAAATATTTTGAAATTTTTTAAACTTTACATTATAAACATGAGTTTAAATTACTATGTTGCAAATCTTCATGAAAACTGAGATATTTTTCTGTATGAAATTGTATCTTTGGCAAAGACATCTTTAATTTAAAACAGATGAAAGTAAACTAAATAATTTTTTTAAATAAAATCAAAACAACGCAAACGTTATTTAAAACAAATCATTTAAAAATAATACCGAAAAGTTTTATTTTTACACAAACATAAAAAAAATCATAATAAACTTATTTTCAAACTTAATCAATATTATTATACCAAGCAACAATTAAAAAAAAAAGAGATTATTCCCAAATTATTTCTCCGCATAAAATACAATAAGAAGAGTTTTTTTATAAAAAAAAAATAGCAAAGAAATTTTGTTGAATTAATTTTCATTACTGCATGATAATTAAAACATAATTAAAAGAGTGGATACTTTTCAAAAGAGATTTAATGATTTAATATGTATTACAGCACAAACCATTCTTCTTCGCACAATTTCTAACCAAATAGTAAACGGTTCCTGATTTTTTCCCCCGCCCTTTTAAATAGGTCGAACATCACCAGCGTGACACATTATACCTCGTTCGAAACTTCGTTGGGAAAAACTTTTAACATAAAAAGAAAGAATCGAACGGGGGTGCAGAGAAAAGTAAGGTTATCTTTCTCTTCTCGATTGCAGGGCGGAAATGCAATTGCAGAGAAAGATAAGAAGTAATGAGTATGTGTAGGTCGGGAAGTAAGTGGGCAACATAAAAGCGATTAAAACTCCAATTTGTGTCTCCTGTTCCCCAGAACAATGATAATGAGACTTTTAGTTTGCATTTTTTCCCGAAGTGCTTTTTTTGATGAAAAGTTCTGATAAAAGATGAATCTGAGCAGATGGAACGAAGCACGGAATGTTGTTATTTACGTATTTGCGATTTAAGGAGGGTGCATAATTATCAAAAAGTAAACAAATGATTAAATACTAGAATCGAGCAACTTCGAAACTGTGCGAATGATTGTAAAAAGAACGGGAAAAAGGGGAAATCTTTATAATGGAAACATTTTGTTGCAAGATATAATCATTAAAAAAATGCGCATAATAAAAAACGTATTGAATAAAGTGATTTCAGTATCATTTCAAAAGTAATTTAGATTTTTATTTATAAATTTATTTACTGACTGCATCATTTTGAAGAAAAGGAAAGTAATTATAGTAATGAAGCTTGGAACAAGAGAAAAAGAAGTTTGCCCATTAAAAGTCGCAGTTTAAAAAATGTGAAGTCTTTTCAGACTACACATCTGCAACCTTTAAACACAATAGGTTTGACATGAGTTATAAGGATTCATTTAAAACACATTAATTATGAGCATTTTACTTTAAATAAATTTCAAATGAAATAGAGTATATTTAACAACTTTAAAAAAATGAATGAATAAAGCAGAGAAAAAGAGAAAACTTGTCCCCAAATTACTTTAGTTTCTCTCGTTATTTAAAAAAAATATAATAAACTAAAATTTACGGTTTATTTATGAACAAAATCAAGGAAGAAATTACCATTGTCACAAATGTGTCTGCGTAATCGAAGAGTTGAGAGTAATAAGTAAGATGTAGAAGTTAAAAATAATAAGAAAAAGTATACTACGAAAAAGCATGCAATGTTCAAAAAATTACTGAGATTATACTAATTTAAAGAAAACAACAGGAATAGAGAGGAGAGGAATAACGATATTTGTTATGTACTTCTGAAAATCAAAATTGTAAATATGTCTTTAAAACACATTTTACAGTGAGCATATTTTCAAAACTTAATACTTCTTATTTCACTCTCTTTTTTAAAATTTATCAATCCAAAACAGAAGTACTTACGGAAATGAACTATGTTAAAAAAAGTTTAAACCTTGAAAAAATCAAAGCAATTTTCATTTATAGCATATTTTATAGTAGAAAGAATAACACAATGCTATAATTTTTATTTTTCTGGAATACAAATATTAGTTACTTTATACCAATCATTTCTCTTAGTAACAAAAGTATATACATACTTACATATATTCAAAATTGTGTACATTAAATAGTAGGCTTATATGTATATTAAATGTAATGTGAAAATATTTCATCAATTGTAAATAAGATAAAGACAAATATTTTCTAATAACAGTCATTTTTACTGTTACTCAAAACTATATCAGTAAACATTTCCAACAATTCCAAATTCCAATTCCAACATTCCAAAAATCTGCACTCTAAATTGTTATAATTTACAATAGCAACAGCAAAATATTCAAAAACCATTTATCCCCAATTATATAAAATAAATTAATAAGAAACTTTCCATCAGACAAAAACGAACATTCATTTAAATTAAATCATGATTTTTTTTTACTGCCTTACAATTAAAAACATATTAATAAATAAATATTTCTAGAATTCCAATCAAAAATACCATAATTTTACCAACTTGTATGACCATGTTATCACATCTTTATTTCTACACCACACAAAAAATTTCCTTATGAATATCCCATATTAATTACTTTTCTACATAAGGAAGGTTAAGCATAATATAAAGCCCTTTTTTATGTAAGTTATGTGGGTCATCTTCCCCTCACGTTAAAATGAGCAAAAAATATTTCATTAAAAAGCGGAAATAAAAAAGAGACAACCCTCATTTAAAAAATTTATGTCGTTAAAGAAGTCGTGTATTAAAAAGATTAAGGAAAGTTTAAGAACGACAATTTAGCGTAGAAGAAAAATTTCAGGAGTTCTTTCATTTATAAATTTTTGACGTCTTAACACTGCTTATAGTCTCAGTAATTTATTTCTGTAGATGCATTTCAAGATAGTCTCTTACCCATTTCTTTTTCGTTTAATTTAGTAATTAATTGAGGAATAACAAATAGAAAACTGAATTAAATAAATATCGGAATTTTTCCACGTTTTATCTCAAGAAAAATATAGGAAAAATTATTTTTATAATTTGATTTGTTTTGATAATTTAACGTTTTTCTTGAATAGGAATTTCCAAAAGGGGTTCTGGAGAACTTTTTGCAGCCTAAAGAAATTTAAAAGGAGTTCATTGTATTCCAAAAGTCTGCAAGGAGATCAAATGAATGCTTTTTCTGTTTTAAAATTTTAATTAAATTGGATGGATATATTAGATAATAATATCCGTTTTAATATGTATAGATATAAAATAGACATGACGAGCGAGACGAGATCCACGTATCTAAAGCGGAATATATCACAGTACAAAAATTAAGCTAATCTAAATCCAAAAAACGTGCTTTTTTTCTAATTTTCTGCTCATTTTTTTAACTAAATTTTTGTTTAACTTTATTCGCGCAATTATTAGCATGATGAATATAATAAGGAAAAATGCAAATTATTCCACAACGAAAATTATTCTGTTATAAAGGTTCAATGTTTGAAAAAGTTTTGAGTCCTTGTTTTAGAGCTAAAAGAAGGCTATTGGAAACATAACTTGAGATTTGAAGCCACGATTACAAAACGAATATCCCATCAGAATTTTTTTGTTTCCCTAATGGAGCTGCGCATTGGTATTTTAAGCTCTTTCAGGCCTAGTACATTCTCCAGGAGCTGATATCACTTTAGCGCGGAACCATATAGACAATACCAAATACAGCAAGTAATTTTGACACCCAGTTTCCTCCCCAGAGGGAGGCACCTGAGCTCTTGACGATGCGAACCTGTACTAGGATTCAATTTTGACGAAAGCACTCAAGGCAAACAGACGCTCCAGGGATCTTTTATAACCCATATAATCATACAACATGGCCGCTGTCGATTTTCTACATCAGGAAAATCCACCGACTTGGGCCGGGTTCAAGCCCGAAACCTTAGGTGCAGAAGGCCAGCGACAAACCAATCACGCCACCCAGCCGGCGCCATCAGAATAACACCTAATTCTCTTAATTAACACTCCAAAAGCTTGTTAATGTTTTAGCTTCATTTTCTGAGTAGCATCCCCTATCATTCTAGGCAAAAGGTCTTTACTAGAATCTAAGCATTGGCACCATTGGCTACAAAGTCCGTGACTAATCCCTAAAACCATCTACTTCCAGAGAATCACTGATAAGAAACGGAAACCCTAGTGTCTTATAATACAATCTCATTGATCAAAGAACTGGTTTTTAGAGGAACGTTTTTAACATTTTTAATAAATATAATTATATTTTAATTAAAATTCCTCATTAAAAATTAACGCTTGAATTTCATTTACCCATTTCCCTGAATTTCAGTGAAAATTTAAATCAATAATATATTTCTATCTTTAGTTATATTTTCTGTGTATTTTCTATTTAAAGAAAGAATTGCCGTTTAAATAGTCTATATATATATATATGTTTAAGAAAACTTCCCCATCACTGTAACAATCTCTTTGGTTGTTCCATGCATGTTATTGATGACAGATATGAGCAAAAGCTTAGGAATGAATTATTAAAAAGGATATGAATGCATTAAAAAGAAGCTGCAACTTACTCACTTCAATCCAAGGGATAAAGCCGGAATTTATTAACTCAGCATGAACTTTAAAAATTAAAATTCCTTCGCATTCCACTATTAATTTAAAGATGGACTTGGATAACAAAACACGCAATACGCACTCACACAAGAAAATGTTAGTACGTAAAAGTTCAGAAGCAACAGCAAAGAGCTTTCAAATTGATTGTATTTATAAATGGATAAATCCATAATAATAGTTAATAAAAACAAAAGTCTGAAGTAAAATATCTATAAAATTGGCTTTCACATGAACAATTTCCAGGGTAAGTAAGAGAGGGAAAATGTATGCATTTAATCATAAGGCATAAAGCGATACATAAAAGGTATGTATATTATAAAAAAATATGTCATTGAAAAATGTATATATTTAATCATAATGCATAAAACGATACATAAAAGGTACGTATATTATAAGAAATATGTCATTGAAATAGCAATAAAACATGAAATTGCGATCGTATTACGTTTGTAGTTCATAAGGTTTTCAATAGCAATCTCAAAACTGAATAAACCCTGCGCTTAAAATTATTTAAACTTGTTTTAAACATTGTATTTTTAAATCAAAAGAGAATCTACCCTCAAAAGAAAAGGACAAATAAATTCAATTATTTGGCTTTCAAGGAAATAACAACAAAATAAAATTTAACTTAGATGAAACAAAAAAAGAAACAATTCAAACTTCATGGTTTAAGAGCAAAGAACAAAAGCTTAAATATTTATTTAAGACCACCGAATAAAATACTTTTATTTAGAACTGATTGAACGTTTGTCCAAAAAAAAAAGCTGTATTAGAAGAAAAAATAAAATTCTGATTTAAAAGTAAGTACACAATTATGGCTTTTGAAGATCATATTACATACTATTTTAAAATGCAACTAAAAATAAATCATATTGATTCTCAAATAGGAAAAATCAGCATTTTTTCTCTTACCTGCTATGTTTTTGAGTATTATACATTCATTAGAAAAATAATGTAACTCAATCAGGAGCAATGCTAAATTTTTAAAGCATTAGTTATATTACGGTTATTTGATTTTGTATTAAAGAAAAGATTCATTATTGACATTTTTAAAAATTGCATTTCTTATTTGTGCCGAAATACCAATTTGAAATTTATTATTCAAAATTTATCTGTCATTAAATGAACTAATAAAGCAAAAAGAGTCAAATGTCAATTTATGTTAATGTTACAAATATAGAATTATTTAATGAAGAATTATTTTCTTATATAATAAATGCAGTATTCCTTTTCTAAAAAATTATGATAATTTAATAATTATAATAAGTATCAAATTTAATAAAAATTAATTCATTCATTAATTCTTACATAATTTTGACCATGGACCAGTTCTTGGACTTTGTTTAAACGAATTAATAAAGAGAAAAGTTCAAACTTATGAAAATTTTAACTTTTTATATTCGTGAGCAAAAAAAAAAAAAAAAGGTAAAATTTAATTAATCACATCAGTAGAAGAAATGAAAAAACACTTTAAAATTAAATAATTCATTACCAACTATGTTATCAATTTTATTTACTCTACTCAAGTAAACTTGATGATATTTAAGACATTAAAAATGTAGAACAATTAATGAAATATAAAAAGGTGATGACATAATACGATAAATTACAGAGAAAAAGCAAAAAGTAACTACATTTAAGTCGATATAAATCTACTATCTGTCATTAAATTTCTACACCATAAAAACAGGCAGAAAAAGAAAGGATGGAATGATATTGGATATTTCTCATCTCACGGTAAAAATCCATTCTTTTCAACTGTTTCTTTTTTTCCCCGTAGAATTTTTTTCTCCAATCGAATCGAAAAAAAGTTAAAGAAAAAATGATGATAAAAATACTTTCCTCTCCCCCCCCCCCCTTCCCGTTTCGTGAGGTATTTTCATTGATTTTTTTCCTTAGATCAGCAAACAAAGAATTTTTTTTTTTATTTTTTATTTTTTGAAAAAAAATAAATAAAACAACTTTCTTTAGTTACAAGAATTCCGTTTCACAGAAACTTTAAAACAGAATATCATTTTACAGCAAAACTCATCCTTAAATTTTTTCTTTGTGTTTCAAAAAAAAAATTTAACATAGTAACATTTAAAAACAAATTTTAGGAAAGTATAATTTTTTTTAACTCAGGAAATATTGAGAATTACTTAAGCAGATTTTATCATCAGATATAAGTAGGCTTCCGGAATCCCTCAAAACAAGAAATACAAGAAAAAATATTCTTAACATTAAAACTTATTTAAAAATCGAAGGTTTAATTTCTCCAAAAAGTAAAGCAACTATTAGAAAATAATTAATAAAATTATGTAATTTAGTATACATAAACACTTTTTTTAAAAATTATAATAGATAATCGAAACAACAGATTAGTTCTTAAAAATCTCATTGATGATTTGTAATGGAAAAGATTAAATCAAGAAAGATAACTATAGATCCGTTTTGATAAAATGCTGTCGAATAAAAATACCAGACAACATTCATCAAAAATAGAATCAAAGAAAATGCAGTAAGAAAATGACTAATAAATGCGTACCACAGAATAATAATGTATAAACTATACTATTATTCTAGAGCTGCATTTTATAATTTAGGGATACCTTCTGAATAAACGAGTAAAATAGTAAACGTTTTCAAAATTTAAAAATTATTTGTATAAATATATTATTAATAGTTTTCACGAGTAAGGGGAGGGGGAACACTAATAATAAGCATTTTTATTTACGACATAAGTAATACATTCAGCTAATCTGCAATCAGGAAAAGTTAGAAAGCATTTTCTGTTTCACCAAGCAAGAAATACTAAAAGATAATTTGAATCATGTTTAAAGAAGCATTAACTACGAAAAAAACTACAGACTAACAACACAGAAAATTTATTTTTAAAAAGACGCGTACGGTGAAATTGTTGATAATTATTCGCTGTCTGACTAATAAGTAAATTGATAGAATAAAATGAAATGTTTGATTTTTATAACTCTCTAATGAAAATTTTCGCAATATGCATGGAACAGCAAAAACAAGGGATGAACAAATCGTATCAGATTAGCATATTTCAAAGTACATTTGCGAATATTACTTACGCATGAAGTATTAAAAATTGCTTGTATGGATTATTAACAATGTTCTTTTCTTGACGTATAATAATGAGTTTAGTTTTTTTTAATATTAATTTCAGATCACATCTCTACGATAACGAATGTAATATAGTTAAAGGTATTGTAAAATACTTGGAATCATGTTCTAATGAAAATTACTAAAGTAAAAATAATTCAATTCAATCACAAAATGTCTAATGTATTTTTTTTTAAAAAAAAAGACTTTTACATCAACAACAACAACAAAAATAGTTACACGTATTATTCTCGAAATATTCAAAACTTATTTTAATGGGAATGTAATTTCTTTCATGTTCATAGCAAAGTAAATATTTGTTGTGCCGAAACGCGAATTCTGAAACCGTAGAGAAATTCAGAATAGTACAGTTTTTAAACTTATTGTTCGGTATCCTTATTATCAGGAGTGTTTAAAATCAAACAACTAATGAATATTTTTAGTTCAGGATATGTATATGGGAAATTATTTTAACTCATTACATCGCTTATATTTAAAAGTACACGATTTTTTTTTTCAATTTCTATTTAAGTCAAATACATTTCTATAATCTGCAGATGAATATTTCTTAAAAACTACGATGCCAGTATTTTTTAAAGAGCGCTAATTCTAAATTATAAACCATTTCAAAATAAACATTTCCTTTATAAAATTTTGATTTTTTTTTTAGAATCCCATTCAGTAAATAGTTTAAATGAAGCATATTTTCGTAGATATGTAAAATAAGTTATTATTAACACAAAATGACATTTCCTAATATTATTCAAGAAATCTTTTGAAACGGAATGGAAACTATTATGTACGAGAGATTAGAATCAAATAGTACAAGTTTATTTATTTATTTTTTCGTAATCTAATTTTTAAAAAAAAACACATAAAAATGGTTTTGCTTATTAAAAATGATTACAAATGACTTTGATTAATTGATGCAGAAATCAAAATATTTCTTTACAAGTAATCCGTATTTAAAAATAAAATACACCGACAACAGGGTTTCCAAAGAAAATCGAAACTTGTTAAAAAGTTTCTTAACATAAAAATAACTTTATTTTCAGCAAATACCCAGTTTACAAAATAGCAGCTAGCCATCACGTAGATTTTTTTTTAAATTATCGATAATGCGTTTTTTTTTCCGGTCAAATAATGTCAGGGAAACTGGAAAATTTGAATGAATATGCCGTAAAAAGGTTCAGAATTCATTATAGCTCAATTTTACATTTTCTTAAATATTTAATTAAAAATCACTGTTTAACACAGATTAATTTTTTGAAACACGATGTGTTACGTAATTTAGAAGAAACATAAAATCTACCTTAAATCTGTAAAATATAGCAAATCTGCAAAACCATATATTGCGGCATATAAAAAATTACACCACTAACACTATAGCTAAACACAAAAAATAGCTAATATTTTAGCTTAAGGATGTAACGAATAAACAAAATCATTTTATACAATTAGTTAAAGTCAGCACCTAAATAGCAAAAATCAAAAACATGATTGAATAGTACATAAGAATATTGTATATATTTATTCTTATAGGAAAAACAGCCATGCTTGCCACCCCCTCCAATCTTTTTATCGCCAAGGGCCAGGTCAACGTTTGATAATTTTACCGCGGCTCATTTTTGTCATTTTTAGAAGAATACTAAGTGTATAGCTATTAAACTAAAGCCTAAGGAATGAAAAGCGAAACAATTGGGACTGCTTTTTATCATCGGAATATTATAAATCTTGTGTGCTAATATTCAGACAACATTCTTTTTCCTCCTTTACTTTCGGTTATGAACTATGCAATACTATTTTTTAAGTAAAAAAGACTTATTTCGCGCCAATACCCAGATTGCGTGTTTTATTTCGGCTACTTTATCCCGTATTCCCATAATTAATTAACCTATCGAGTCGGCTTGACGCGAAAAGGTAATTAATTATGAGTCGCGAGTCGATTTACGTTAATTACACTACACCCCAAGTCGTTAGCATTTTTTCCACTCTTACGTTATATAAGGGGAAGTGAATGTAGAACATCTTTCCCAGGGATCGTGTCATATATGGAGAACGTTAAAATTAAAAATTAGCACTACCCTTTAAACAATTAATTGTTCCCTAGAATTACTTCAAAACTTTCGTGGTGAATCGTGTAAATTGTCAAGTCAGTCTTAACTAAATAGTTTTCAATTGATTTTTTTATAAGAAAAGTGAACACAGGAAAAGTTGAAAGCAATGATTTATACCTTCAGACAAAAACATGTTAAGACAACAAGGTACATTTTAGAAAACCTCAATAATTCTATTTTGATAGAATGTATCAAAAATACTTGCAAGAAACTTGACTAACTGGGATTTTGTGATACTAATGTAACTTAAAACTAGTTGCAACAACGAAACAGAAATTCGGTATAGTACTAGTTTGTTAAAAGTACCTCGTACACATTTTTTATTTATGTATTTATAGGAAAATGTTAACACACACACGTACCCTATTTAAACACACATGAAATATACCCCATTTCCGAAGAAAAAAACCATTTTTAAACAAACATTCATTTTAAATTTTAAAAAAAATATTTCAACATCTTAAAATTCCTACTTGTACAAATTTTAATACTTTTAAACAATTAACTTTCCCTAATATTCTAAGAAATATTCCTCACAATTATGTACATGGGACTGGTATTGTGAGTGATACTTTTATTTTTACTTTTATCGTGTCGGGCACCCATAAAAACAGTAAAAAAAACCACTGTCTAACCTTGATAATTTTTTTGAAAAATAACTATTCACATAAATCTTTATTTCATGCACAGAATCATCAAACATATTCTGCAAAACAACCAGAAAGAGTTTTTAAACTTTCCGTTGAATGTACGGGGGAAAAAAACTTAGCGTCTTCTATAAACGATTGTCGTAAAAAATAAAAACTTAAGAAAAAGCCATTTTAAATTTTAAAGGTTACTAAAATAAATGAGAAAGTAAAATGCAGACATCACGTGCTCCAGTTTCAGCTTTCGTTTCGACATACTGTTAAAAAAGTTAAATGACTGGCTAAATAATGTAGCCAACGCTGCGAAATTTTGTACACATATTTAGAAAAGTAACACAACTAAAATGAAGTAATAAGAAAATTCAATATTTTGGTTATTTTTAAGACAATGGATAGGAAGTCCCCTTAAAACAGTTGCAATTTCACGAATGAATTCGTCAGATAAAACAGAAACAAGTAATATAACATAAAATTAAGTCAATTCCTACTTAGATCAACAAAAAAAAATTATTTTAGTTACTTTTTACTAAATAGTTACAACTAATATAAATATGTATATACACATGACAGAATCACAACATTAAGTGGCAACTAATTTTTATTAATTATCAGTAAAATATAGTATTATCATCCAAAACAATCGGGTATATAAAATTTCATTTCAACTGAATGCTTTGAAACGGAAGAAAAAAAATCTTTTAAAGTTTTGACCCAAGTCGCTAAAAATGAAGCCAACGTGGCTATATCTGTAATTCTTTAAATAATTCGTTTCAGTCAATTAATTTTAATTAATTATAGTTAAATTATCGTATTGTTACCAAAACAAAAGTGTATAGAAAATTTCAGCTCAAATGAACGCTTTAAAATGCGAGACAAAAAAACCTTTTCCAGTTATGACACAAGTCGCCAAAAATGATGCCAACGTGGCTGTATTTGTAATTCTTTGAATATTTAGTTTTAATCAATTAATTTTTATTCATTATAATTAAATTACTGTATTGTCATCCAAAATAATCGCGTAAATAATTTCAGCTCAATTCAGTGCTTTAAAATGCATTTTATTAACGATTGAAAATTTTAACAAGATAAATATAGAAATATATAGAAAGTGTGAACTAATAGTAGGAATTGAAAAAAGGGTTTAAAATTAACTAATTCATAATTATAAAATGAAATGTTACATGCCCGAAAAATCACACTTCTATGCAATTCCAATAACAATTTATTTTAAAACTAAAAACATATCAGTAATTTATATGTCACAAAAACAAACATAGAAAAGAAATTAAAAACATTACTAAAGGCAAGACACAAAGTAGGCTTGAAATTACAAGAAATCAACTAAAGGAAAAACATCAAACATGAAAATATTTTTTTTAAAAATAATTCCAGGCAAAAAATAATTTTAATAATCCCCTACACAAAAGATAAACCCTCAGAAGCTTAAGTATTATTCGAAGGTTCGGGAAAAATGAAAATTCAATTTTTCTCTCAAAGATGGTTTAAACTTTCGCTCGCTTTAAAGTCACCCTTCTTTATCAAATTAAATTTTATTAACGATAAGTGCATTCTTCATCTTGCGTCCCCGAAAAAGTTCTATCTTTCTTCCCGGAAAAAAAATACTTCTATCCCCCTTAAGAAGGATATTCGATTTTAAGCCCAAAACGTAAAGGAAGAAAATATAACTAGAGCCAAATAAAGCTCAGCTCCAAATCTTATAAGAAAAATAAATCTTTTAAAAAAATAAAAGGATAAAAAAAGAAGAGGGGAAAAAAGTAAAGTAGAAATTCTGGTAGGAGGAGGAAAAGAGAGAAAAAATGAATTTCCAGAGAGGAATATTTTCTGGACTTACCAAAAAGTGATGTATGAGTGTTGTTCAGGATTGTGACAGCTAGTAAAGCAGTGACATAGTACTGACAGGACATCCATCAATAATATATACAAGTAAAAAGAAGGACTTTCCCCTGGACTTTTATATGAATGCGTTTATGTATGTGGGGGTAAAGTAAACCCCATCATAAAAATGAAAAAAAGGCAAGAAATCCTTCGGATAAAACAATAAGTGATTTCGATTTATTTTCCTCTTCTAAGAGCGATATTTTTCAGTCGTAATTTGCTTGTCCTAGTGCAGTTATCGATTTTAAGGAAGAACAGATATATCAGTGGTACAGTTATTGGGTTAGGATCCTTCGTATTGAAATAGAAACAACTGCTTTTATTTAAATGTAGGGCAGATAGAAAATGAACAAATAACGAAACAGTATGAACGATTCTGCATTCAAATAAAATGAAGTAAGAGAATAAATAACAAAAGAGAGAGAATTAATAAAATAAATGATAACGTTGGCCATTTAAATACACTGTTTATCTAACTTCAACATGCACATATCTATTTATAAATTAGTTTAATGAACATTTTAAGAAGATAAATCGGTAAAATTAGGTCAATTTCGCATAATTTAACAATTAAATGATTGATTAAATCACTGAAACACAAAATTGTTTACAAAATTAAGACCATTTACCCATATAAAAAATACTATGTATAACAGGGGTGGGCAGACTTTTCTAGGGTACGGGCAACTTCTAACTTTTTCAAGGTGTTGCAGTCCACCCAGTAACGTAAGTGGGGGTAAGAAAAAGAAAAATGTCTACAATATTTATTATAACTTAATAATAAACACGGAATATGTACTTACCAACATAACTAAAATAAAATTCACACTTTTAAAACCGTGTTTAAAGCAAAACACAAGCAAGAAAAATAATAATAATAATAGTCACAAAAATAATATCAAATGAAGCATTTACTATCAAACGATTCAAAATACATTAAAAAATAAAACATTTTCATCTGAAGTTAATTTTCGCAGAAAAGCCAGAAAAAGACAATCTGCATACTGCCAGCTAATCTTGAGTATTTCAGTATATAATTACAAACTGACAATCTTTAGCGGTCACCCCAAAATGTCTTAACGGTCCACCTGTCGATCGCGATCGATTTAATGCCCACCCCGATGAATAAAATTAAAAAATAATAAGTGAAAAAATGCCTAAATCCTTATAAATTTGTAATACGGGAGACTCTCTGTTGCATTCTATATCCTAAATGATTCGACTAATGATTATATTACTGAATAGCTAATTGTATGAGCAGCACATTAAAATACAGAAGTTGTCAATCTTAAGGCAACAGCTCCCATTCTTTTGAGGTCATCTGGAACTTAGATTGAAGTCAATATGAATGGTTATTTCTACAGAAACCCCCGTAACATTTACAGCTGGCGACTTATGCAGACCAGTCCATAAAGCTTTTCCTTACAAAAAACCTTCATTTCCGTACAGTTTCATTTATAGTCAATAAAGATGAAAACAGTATTGATGCAGTACATCAAAAATACCTCACTTTTTTTCTCTTTCAAAGAGCTCGTCTCTTCAGCATTCTGTGGTCGTGTTTGATGAGGTCATAGAACCCACATCAAAAATGTATATCACCTGTCTAACATAATTTCGCCCACACAAGGATTCCATAAACCACTAAAGAATTTACTTGAGTAGAAACACAATAAAAGGAACTACAAGAGATAAGTAAATGTTCTGAAATCAATGGAGCAATGTTTAGTATGACTGCAAAAATGATGCATTCTTTTCCATGATAGGCGGATTTTATTATGCAATATCATTTTAAGGATACAATATATGCCGCCTCGGAATTATACTATTTGCCCCGAAAAATTATTCTTTTAAAATTAAATTTATAAGAGAACTCGGATTATATGTATACCGATACTCAATGCCAGATACCATTGATGAATTTAAAAAAATCATGGAAATGTCTCCTATGGATGCTACATGTTTAAAATTAATACCTAAGAACTGCAAACCATTTTGGCACAATTTACAAACTGTGAGTGATCCCCACTTGAGATGAATTAACTTCAAACAGTAGATACTTTTGCAATTCAATTAATCGTTAACCGATTATGAGAACTCAATTGCACAAAATCAAAAAGATAACAGTAAAGGTACATACAAAATAAAGGTTGGTTTCTGAAATGTCCATATTCAAGTTCTTTTATTACACTTGTCTAAAATACGTCTCATTAAGATATGTTGACTTATATCATATTCTCTATAATATTAACAAACAAATAAAGGTATTTTTATGAATAATAAAATCTTTATCAATATTATCGATAGTTATTTCGAGTTATTGTAAAAGATGAGTTTAGTATCTTTATTTGGGACATCAAACCCTTTGGATTTAATTTAGAGCAACTTGAAGAAATTCTATATTATTTCAGAAACTTTAAAATAAAGACTATCTGTGATGGTATTACCTCTTTCTGTTTTACCTATCTATGCATATAATTATAAATGGATATTGTAGAATAAAATAATTTTAAACAGAAGCATAAAAATTAATATATGTATCAGGAAAAACTTGAAAGTTGTAATTTAAGAACAGCAATTATTCTTCTACCTTAATTCATTTATGAAGGCTCCTACATAAATACTACATTGCTACAATAAGAAATAATTCTGACAAACGACTGTCTCGCAGAAACAGTTACATGGATTTTAATGCACAGCTAGTGATCTTTCTAGAGCTTATATTCGACCTTTGGTCTCATTACAGAACATATCATAGATCTGTCTCAAACCCTTTCTCCAAATCTCAATAGATGATGTCTGTGATTTCCTCGGCATACAGAAATAAACAAAACCGGGGGAAAAAACCATCCAATAAATCTTTCAGCTCGTAGTTCTGTAGCTTGTTACAATGAATTTTATCTAAGCAGATAGCAAAAAACACTCTAATATTTGCATTTGTTTATAAAGTTCAATTAATTTATTATTATATATACACGCGCTCCATTGGACATTACTCAAATTTTAGTATTTTAGTTACAGATGATTGGATTTAAATCACATACACGCAGGAAACATAAAAACTATAAAATTTCATTACATTAACGCTAATACAACAAATGTTCATTCCTGTTTGAAATTTGTTTGCTTATAAGAGCAATATTAATCACGCATTTGAAATAAACCGTGCGTACAATATTTCAACAACTTAAAAAAATGTTTTGCAAAGGAACGGTTGATATTAAGTTACAAATTTTATTCAACATCTATTTTTTATCCATAAATAAAATACAAATATATTTTAAATCATTGAAATTCTACAAATTAAAATATACTTTATTCTCCCTTAAATGATTAATAGGAAAATCTTAAACTTAACAATGGTAGTTATGCACAAAATTAAGTGCCAACAATATTAATGTTATGAAGTACCATTTTATTTCGGATTTAAATTAATGAAAAAAGTGAACAAAAAAACTGATAAACCTATATTCAAAATCAATTAAAAAAATTCCAAAAATGAAACATTTAGATAAGGAACTCGTTTTACAGAAATAATTAACAGGGTAATTTTTTTTCTAATAATTAGAATGTTTGAATTTCTGTATATATATATATATATATATATCATGAACTTCAGCAGGATTTATAATTTTAAATTTGGATCATTACTCAAAGTACGGATTTAACTATAAAAAAAACATATTTGACAAATGTTATCTTAACTTGACAAATAATTATTATCAGTTCCATGGAAGCGATTACGAAATGAGTGAAGCTCATCACTATGTGTTTGTTTACTATCATATCAATAACCAAAAACAGTGGATCAGCATTAGCAGAAAATGACGAAAAAATAGAGAAAGAAAGTAAACTTTATTATATTGATGTAATATTTCAAATTCTCGTTTTTAATTTTATGAGTCTATCATCATAAATAATTACCGGATTAAATTTGAATTAAAAAAACATGGTTCAAAGCACAAAAATAACATTAAAAACTCTCATTATTTTATAAAGAGTGGGTAAAAAAATCTCACTAAATTGATTCTTAAGGATAATTTAAGGGGAAATTTAAACTCCCACATCAACCGATCTATTCCTTCATAATCAACCCCGGATGTAATTGTGCACGGCGATTTAGTACATCAACCTAATTTAAGGAAGAGGCTTTTCTTAAGGCAAGATAGAACAGTAAAATAAACGATGTAATCCAATTTAAATGGCAATCAACGGAAAGGCGGAGAAAATTTCCTTCGTAAGGGGGTAAAGCTGAGGAAAGACAAGCAGGAGAGGGGGGGGGGGATAGAATTCCTTCAAATCCTTACTTTTTTCTTTATCAGAGAACCAAGGAAAATTTCTTTAGATAAAAAGTAAATCACGATCCTAGCGCACGCTAATGCCGTCACTTCCCCTTTTTCCTTAACTTCTAACCATACATCTACTTTAAAACAGGAGGAGAAAAAAAAGGAGGGGGGTAAGATACAAATAAAGAAAAATAACCAGAAAAGGAGTTAGCTGATGGAAAATCTATAAACTGCTCCTTCTAAACTATTTTCGACTAAATCCGCTACGCCAGGAGTTCACAAAAAAGTACTGCAGAGTAGCAAAATGAAACGTTAAGGAATAAGAAAGAAAATAACTTCAAAAAAAGGGAGGGGGAAGAGCAAAAATCAAAATTCCCACCAAGTATTCGCCGAAGGGAAGAGAGTCTCTCCCCTAAGATAATTACATCATCTCGAGGAAAATTCCACGAAGCGTTAAATTGGAAGACACCAGCATCATTGCGATGAAGATTGAAGAAATTCGACGTCAATCCCTAAGCCCTCTACTCCACCCTCAATCCCATGAATGTTTCTGGGGAGATAGCTGACACTGTATTTTTCTGCCAAAAGCATGAGGACTTCCTCCGATTTTTAAAGATCCGGCAAGCGAAAGGGTTCTCGATCAATTTTTTGCAAGGGGTTGATCGACAAAGCACAATTCACGGATTGGTCTGGTTGATTAGACGCATCCGTTCTTCGTAACAAACGAACCCACTGGGGAACAGCCAAGACGTTGCTGATACGTGAGAGGGATCTAGAATGGATTCGTTTTTATTTTCGTAACAGCAGAGATTTCACTTTTTCTTCCTTTTCCCAAACACCCCAAATGCCAGTCAGGAAGGGTTTTTTTCCCTTAAGTCATTCAGAGTAGGATTTGCTTTTAAAAACATTACACTGCGCCGGAAATCGAAATGCCAGCGAAATCGATTCGGAAAAGAAAACGTATTCATCTTAAGTTCGAATTCCGTTTTGACTTATAAGGCCAGAGGAGAATATTTTACAAGCTCCCGAAATCCATCCGGGTCAAGAGAAAGAATGATGAAATTCACTTTCGGAAAGACTGTAGAAACCAGGAGAAATAAACTAAAGTGGTACCGATGCAACAACCAATAAACAGGTCGCAGTTTAAAATAAAAAATAAATCTTCTATGGTAAAAGTAGCTTGCAAAGTAATTTAAATATACAAACACATAAATATGTAACAGAACCAAACATTTTTTTTAAAAAATTTCAAACAACATTTATTATACTACGAAACGAGATTCAGCAAACAAATTCTTTCAAATTAAAATAATTATTTACTTTAAAAAAACTTTATTTTAATCATGTTTCTACATTAAGTAACTATTTACTTTATCCCTTAAAAAAATCTCAAAGAAATTTAATGGTACAACTACAGCACGAAATTTCGCAAATAAACTAATTTACATATAAGCAACTATTTAAAAAAAAAGAAAATACAACTGTGCAAAAAATGGAAGACGTTTTTTGTGAATAATAATGTATTAAATATCGTACAGAAAATGCAATTCAAAGACTCTTTAATTCCCCCGAAATTTTTCAAAGTATTATAGAATGGACTTAGAATAATCCATTTTTAATTTTCTCTAGTTAATTTACAATAATTAAATAAACATGAAATATAATTCCTTAATTCAGGTTTTTCTGATTTTTTTGAGAATGAAATTTGCACCGGTAATAATTAACGGAATAAAAATTAAGAGAAAAAAAGTATATATATATATATAGGAACATTATTCCGTTATTTTACGATTACTACTATTTTTATTATTATTACCTTTTTAATCCAATCAATGCTGAAAAAAAGCTATTCTACAAATGTTTTATTTCGCTTTTCTTTTAAATGTATGGAGCAACCCATACCGAATCTTATTTTTTGAAACTGTGTGGAGGGGCGCATATACGTCTTATATCCATCATCATTAATCATCTCGAGCGAGTTTATAAAACAAACGAGAAATATCTATCTCCAATTAATCATATTTCATCCAGTAAAATTAAAACAGAAACAGTTTTAATCATTAATTAAAAAGCAGTTGCTTGATATACAATAAGATTTTACACAGATTAAAAATATACAACATATAGCATATTAAGTTATTCTTTTAAAAAGAAAAACACCAATTAACAAAGTTATTATTTGATTTGATTTTAATTTACATCTCGCACTTTGAAGCAACACGAGGGCTATTGGTGACGGACTTCGTAATTTTGAACCACAAGCGAGTGACACAGATGACACCTAAGCTGGCGCCCCTCTCTAAATTTCCACTCAAGTTAGATGGAGGAATTTGAGCCTCGTTAAATTTAACGTGCATTAGCCTCTTTACAAGGCGGTTCTTCATTGGCATTAGATTTCGAACACGCGACTCGATAATGGCAGCCCAAGTTCTCTACTGCGACCGCATAAATTTGTGAAATACGAGGGATGATCAGCAAAAAAGGTTACAAGCCGCAGTATTTGAAAACTACATATTGTGGAGAAATTTTGTTTCTCCAGAGTGGAGACAAATGGATCTACTTGTCATATAGCTAGTATGCGGGTAGGTAGTGAAAGTTCCCAGACGGTTCAGGACGATTGAAATGGCAAGTGCTTAGGAAATTGGTCTCGTCTGGAAGTGCGAGCCATGATTCGTTTTCTATGGGCAATGAACGTGTCCGCATCTGACATTCATAGTCAAATCGTGGAAGTTTATGGCGAAGAAGCAATGAGCAGACAACATGTAGCGAAATGGTGTCTCTCTTTTCAATCAGACAGACAGGATGTTGAAAACCGCAATATGGCAGGGAGCGGCCGGCCAAATTCTTCAAAGACAGAAATCAATACGGCATGAATTGAAGAAATGATTCAAAATGATCGACGGGTAACTCTGAGTGAAATCTTGTCAGAGCTGGGACTGAGCTATGGTCGCGTGCAGCATATCGTTTCTGATGTGCTGCGATATTCCAAAACAGTGCTGTGAAAACATCCGCCGAGACCTGGCTCACTTGATAGGGGCATAATTTTTACCAAGACGGGTTAAACAAGTTGGTTCTGCGTTCTGATAAATGCCTAAATAGACTTAGTGATTATGTCGAAATGTGATAGGCACGTATGCCTCTTAATTCCTTTTTGTATTTTCTGTCTATTGTTAACAAATATTTCTTTATTCGAGTTGTAACCTTTTTTTCTGATCACCCCTCGTAGAAAGGCAAAAAGTGTTGAGTGCAAAATTAAAAATGTACCTAACAAACATTTCAAATTAAAATTTAATGCATCAAAAAAATTGAAAAGCTCGGCTGGCGAAGATATGCAGTAATTTTAAATACACAAGATAAAAAACATATGTAATACTTCTTTGAACTTTGCGTTGTTAATGTTTTATTATTTCGAAGCATAAGAGCAAAAATAATTTATGTGTTAGGCAAGTGTGTGTGTGTTGTAACTTATTAAATACTTAAATTACATACTGTAGAAAAGTTAATAAATTAATTTTACAGTTTTAGAACAACAAACCAAGAAATTCTACCACTTCTGATACGAAAATTACACGGCAGAAATTACGAGAAATTGGCCTTTATTATATAATATACATAAAACTTATGCGAAAAAAGTTTACATGTAGCAGTTACATAATAAAAGGAATTATTTTACTTCACTTTTCGCTTTAAGCTGCAGCAAGACCAATTGAACGTCATTAGAAATATATCTTTATTTTTATAAATACGCTTATTCACTTATGTTGTGACGGATTACCCCTCACATCCATTAGTGTTTGGGAGTTAGAATAAAGATGTAAA
>BMAO01029099.1:0-16652 GCA_019973975.1 Trichonephila clavata
ATCTGTACATTTAATTATTTAAAAATCCTTCCATTTTTCATTCAAAATATCTTATACGATCTCTATTGGGCAAGATATCTTTTTTTTAGATTTGATATCGATTTTAAAATTTACGAACTTTTGAAACTAGTTTGATTGTAAAAATTAAGAGAAATTTTCTGAGCTCAAGATTTTTTTTACTTGTGTTTTCGATACAGATCAGTGTTTCTTTTAGTGTTTTCGATACAGATTAATAAGATTGGATATATAATGTTGAATAAAAATGTTTTTTCTTATTCACAAATAAATTTTTATAACTTTTTAAGGCTTTACACCTGAAAAAATTCTTAAAATATGATTCTTTTAGAATTTATTAATTTTCAATCAATAATTTATTTTACAAAATATTGGGAATAATATTTTAAAAAAATAACATATACGCGAATTTCTCTAAAAAAATTCCAAAAAAGTGGAAAATGTTGAAATATAATACAATCATATTCTTTGATGCAAAAAAAAGTAATTGCAATCAAGAAAAAAATTATCTTTTAAAATAGCAAATTAGTAAATATTTTGCAAATAGCGGGGTTTTTTAATTAACAGCTTCAGATGTGTAAAATAACTCAATGAATATAAACTTAGTTTAATAAATAATTATTAAAATTCTAAAATTTGTGAGTTTTTTCATGCAGTGGTAAAAAAAGCTTAGAGATTTTCAGGAAAAGTTTTGGCAGTAAATAACAGAATTATGTCTGAGAGCTTTAATCTAATGAATATCTGCAATACCAACATATGGGCTGAAGCACTTTTGAAAAATATTGTAAATGTTTTATTTATGTAGTAATTTAAATTCAAATGTTACTACTTCACAGTTCCAATCAGGTTTCTTGTAAAATAAATCTGTATTGATAAAACAGGATTAAATGTCAAAACTATTTAATTCTTAATGTAAAACCTAAACAGAAACATTTTGGCTGAGTTATTTAAAGGGATAATTATTATTATCTGAATGAAATAACGATTAAATGTTTAAAACAATTTAATTTTTAATATAAAACCTAAACAGAACATTTTGACTGTGTTATTTAAAGAGGGGATAATTATTAATTATCTGAATGAAACTTTTATTACTATATTATATATATATATATATAACTAAAAGCTTCTATGCAAGCATAACTGAGTCCTCTCTCTACTTCTGAAGTACTTGTTTTCATCTTTCTTCATAATGTAAAATTATAATTAATATTCATGTATTAATTTGATTTTTTTTATTTACCGTGACATAATTCGAATTTTCTTAGAAAAAAAGTGTTGCTGAATTAATATATATTTTTTAATTCTGCTGTATTCATTAATAAGTTAATTATTTCCAAAATTTTATATTAAGTATTAATTTTTATTGAAATTAAGTAAAATACATTTAACTTCAAACCGGATTTCATTTGTAAAAGAGATTGAAGTTACTTAAGTCTTAAGCGTCTTCACAACTCGCTGAGCCCAATGCAATCTTTATTAAACTCTTTTCAGACATGTGAACTCACTTATAATGCTGGCTGAATTTTCATTACTTTTTTGTTTTTTTTTTCTCATAAGTAATATCAAAGAGAGAATATTTAATAAGGGAAAGATTGACAGCAGTTTTGTCTAACTTTAAAAGGAAATTTTGGGTACTAATATTTATCCCATTGTGTGCAACTTTATTTCTGTTTAAAGAAAATCTCTTAAAAGTTATTTTGGGAAATAAAACCCCTTTCACGGTGATATTTTCAATGCTTTTAAGTAATTAATTGGAAACAAGTATTATAATAAAAAAATTTTAAGTCGATTCCCCAACTTTCAATGGAGGAATAGAAAGCATTTTATTAACAATTTATAAATTTCAACAAGATATATATATATATATATATAGGAAAAGAGTGACTAAATAGTAGGATTGAAAAAAGAGCATGATTTGAATGCATTGTAGTAATAATGCACACCCGGTTTCACTAGTTTGGTTGAAAAATCGGTTTTTCGACCCAATCTTTGTCATTGCTTTAATAGTTACATTGTTACAACAATGAAGAGAATATAAGTTGGCGTTTAAAGCCGATAGTAAATTTACTTTAATTAATTAATTAACATTCGAAAAAAACTGTATTAACCTCACGTGTCAACCACTACAAGCTAAAAAAATTATTTCATCTTATTGGATGAATAGAAAATATTTTATTAACGATTGAAAAATTTGAAACATGATATATGTATATAATTAAATTAATATATATTTATAGGGAGAAAGTGAGCTAATAGCAGGAATTGAAAAATAAATTTAAATTATGTAATGAAAATATACATTTTATTTTCTGTTTCGTATATACGTCACATAAAAACAATTCAGGATAAGAATTACCTCGCATAAAGCCCCTCAAAACTTAGAAATATTTCCCTTCGAACAGAGAGAATTATTTTATTTCACAAAGGAGTACATTTTATTTATTCTCAGACAATCATAAAAAATCGGTTTAAAATCATCTTTCTTATTTATGTTTCATCTAAATTCTCTTTTTAAGGGAGCATCTTTCACCAATTACTATTACATCGATTTATTAGACAACATCTATCAAATAAAAACATAAAAATGAGCTTCACCTGTATTTAACAAGTATTTTTTTAACCTAAATTGTGCCATTACAGATTACTTGGTGCGTTCTATTTCATTATTAGAGTCCTCGAGATTAAAAACAGATGGATTAGATATGCACTCTACCCAGCAGGATGATTGCACGTTTCCAAACTAAATGACTGATATTTCCTGGAGAGTTCATTTCAGAATAAAGCCGAAAACCAATGGAAAAGCGTCCAACGTTTGTCGATCGATAACTTTTATGGCGACTGTCCTGTGCGCTTAAGTTTTTGTCGTAACTCAGTTTCAAGGGGAGAAAAAAATTGCGAAAAAGATATTCTGATGGAAGACGTATTCAATGGTAAATTAATCAGATTTCCAGAAAATGCCAGGTCAACAGATAAAATAAAATATCTCAACTAAAAATTATCCTTTAACGAAGAATTTATTTTGGTTTTAATAAAGATGCTGATCTGGAGACCAAAACTGTAACGGCTAACCATCAGAGTGTGAGGTTATGGTAAATTATTGAAAGTGGTAGGATTTATACTGAGTCATGTATTTGTCTACGAATAAACTTTTCATTTTAAGCGTATAACCTGGTTTTAGGTTAAGATTTCTTGATAATATAGGGGAAGTGTGTTATATTTAGGAATTGAATTGAATTAACTGTTTTTGCTGTGAATTATATTTGAAATTCGCAACGATGTGGTAGATGGTTAGTGAATAATGAAGACAAAGTTTTGAAATTTTATGAATAAAAATAATATTACATTTTTGTTTACTTATTTATGGAAAATTTTAGAACAAGAGTCTCTAGTGTCAGAATAAAGAGTTAAATACTTGACAAGAATTTTTATTAATTGGGTATATGAAAGAACAGTCTTATAGGTTTAAGATATAAAAATGTAAAATTATCTAGGTCCTTTTATTAAAGAAATGGATTGATTTTACTGATAAAACAACTTGGTCCATTTCATCAATAGAAAATTAATATAAGTCAAAATTGTAAACATAATGACAAGACGTTAATCTTAAACTAAACCCTAATAGAATTCCAAATTGTAAACTTCTCCACCCGATTGTATTGTAATTAATTTAAGCTGTACGAGTGAAGTATCTCAGATTTAAATTTAAGAAACTATTTGTGTTGCAATTCTAGCAAGTGACATAAATTTCATTTTACTGAAATTTAATTAATAGATGTTTAAAAATCATATTAAATATCCATTATAACACCACTAATTAAGTATTGGATTAAAATTCAAATAAACCGACAAATAAATGAACACAGACTTTTAAACGCCGTTACATTTCTTATTCTATTCAGTAGCTACCAATGTGATTTAGCTAAGCTAATCCTATCACCGCTCCTTATTGAGAATCATTGTCCCTGTATTGTCCTGTATTGTATTTGAAACATTTGAAACGAATGTGAATGATAGAAATAAGGGAAAGTTTACATTCGGATATTTTGAAAAACAGCATTTTTAAGGCTCTTTGTTTGTCCTTTGGAGCAGATTTTACGTTCTACAGTAAATTTCATTTACCCCATTTCTGAAGTCTTATTTATTCACAGTGGCATTATAAAAATTAGAAATGAGGAAATCGCTCTAAATGTCTGAGGTACGGGAAATCTTGATTCATTCAACTAAAAAGCGTTAATGTATAAAAAATGTATAAATTTATTTAATATAATATATTTACATAAAAAAATATAAGTAGTATATTTACAGTTTTAATTTTTATACCAGCGAGTAAAAATTGAAATATTGTGAAGTATTGAAAATTGAAAAATATGGCTATTTTTCACATACATACAAATAACAACAGATTTTTTTTAAAAAGTTTGAGACAATGAGAGATGGTGTAGTACACCTAGTAAAAGGATTTTTTTTAAATTTATAATATATATATTAAAAAACTTTGAAAGGTATCGGCTCATATACTATCATGTGTTAAACAAGGGAAGTAAATTAAAAAGTTATTGTTAAAATCTGAAAAGGTGTTTCTTTGCATACAATATTCTCTTACTATAGATGCTTGGTAAATATTTAAGCCAATTATTGATGCTGTCGTCATAGCTACGTCAATCGAAATCATTTTGAGTACAGATTTTCTTACAAAGTTAAATTAACAAAAAGCTTTTTTCAAATTAATAAATAATTTTTTTAAATGTACGGAATTTAAACTTTGCTTATGCATAATAGAGCATCTTGAAATATTAATCCAATTTATAACCTAACATCTCAAAGTTTCCAAGTGTTTCAACTGCAAATATTAGACTCAGGTTCTTGAATTTTTTTTCATATGCTATCGGGTTATTTCTCTCGCGCGCACTCGCTCTACTTGTTATTAAGTATCCCTCAAAATTCTATTTTTGCTGAGTGCTTTCTGTAATCTTGCTTTGGTATTGACTGGGTTATTTCATCCTTATTTAATCATGCTGCTCTTAAGATTCGCAAACCTCATGCAACGAATCAAATGAAAAAATTAAGAGGAATTTTATAAACAAAAGACAGTAATTTTGCAATGTCAATTACACTTACCTTTTTTTAAGATATTTTAATAATTTTAGCATTTAATTAGCATGTTTATAACAATGGTATAATTTATTATGTTGTTAATCCCATTTTTAAAAAAATGTTAAATTTGTTAAAAATAAATACAACAATTTATCATATTCTTAAGATTCATTTGAACGCCGTAATTAGAAAAGATCTCTGAGCATTACTATTTATTTGAGTATATTGTTTGAAAATACGAAATACAGTCAGGGATATTTTTTATATTTGCAAAATCGGTTAAACCAGCGATACTCAACCTGGGGCCAGTGGGCTGCATGTAATCCCGGTGGCATGGTCCCGCATGGCCTCGTAATGGCCCGTTGTACTAAGAAATTAAATTATTTAAAAATTTAGCCGGAAGTTCTATCATTCAAGCAATCAATATATCAACTTTGTAATCGATGTCAAAATGGTACGAGCTGCGAGATTTTTTCCACTTTTTGTAACTGCAACGGTTAGTGATAACAAATAACAGTTGTTTAGTAACTATATTATGGGCGAAACTCATTTTTAATTAATCCTTATGTCTTCCAAAAGATAAATACACAAAGGAAATAGGTTGCTTCATGATGATTGGGAACTCGACTATTTCGAAGTGAAAAACGAAAATCAACAACTTGTTTGATTTGTCCTGAAAAAGTTATGTTTAATAAAAATATAATTTTGCTCATTATCTTCACACTCAATATAAATCGTTCAACGATTATATTGAGTGTGAAGATTATCATCTTCAATCGTCCAACGATTATACTCTTCCTCCAGGATCTCTTTTAAGAGGCAATAAATTGACTTTCTTTAAAAACTCTTTGTGACAGACAGAACAAAGTATTTTGTCTGTTATAATCTCCCAAAATGCAAAGGTAATAAAGGCATCCTGTGATATTTGTTATATGTTATTGATAGACATATGAAATTGTTTACTTACACAGAAATTGTAAAGGTGTGCTCCAGATGTATTGTTTGATAAATTTAGTAACAAAATTAAAATAATTTCAGAAATTAATAAAATCCAACTCTTAGATTATACCTGTGCTAGACGAACTGAAGATATTGCTAAGCATATTCGGGATAACTTAAGGTAACTGGGACGTGAAAGTGCTTTAAATTTTGTATTTTAAAAAATAGAGGGCGCTTTGCTACATTCATAGACACATTATTTATGAGAATTCTATAAATAGAACGCAAACAAACTGGAATTTAAAATTGTAAGCAAATGTGATGTAACTGTGATTCAAATACACTTTCTTCAAAATCCATATTGTATTTTATACGTAAAACTAATTTTCTATACAAAGAATGTAATTTTTCTATATTATATGTTCAAATTTATTGAAAGTTCTATATTTTTTGTGAAAAAATTATGGAAAATTTAATAAATTAGCAACAAAATTTTTATATAAAAATTTTTTTCAAATGTTTATTGTGTTTAGTTTTGAATTTATTACTACTCAGTGTAGCTCTTAAATCAAAAATAAAGGGGGTATAGTACAAAGTGGGTCTTAAGGATTCTAAATTAAATACACAGCTTCTAAAATGCACATTTCGTTTTTTTCTTACTGATTATTGTAGACATTTGAATGCTCATGAATAACACTTTATGTTTATTACTGTTGGTTTTATTCTAAAATAAATAAATATTCATATGTAGGAATACAAAACAGACATTATTTTGCTATTATTTTTTCAAAACAGAGCTCCATTTAAATTAGACATCAAATTAACTTCTTAAATTAATTAAAGAAATTTCTTTGTGTACTTTTATAATAATAAAAATATGTGTAAGGAATTCTGTAATCCCTGTAATGATGATTTTCAAAGTGAAGAAAAAATACTAAAATTTATAGACATAAAACTTGGGTATTTTAGATGGAAGAAGGTGTGAATCGTTGAAAACACGTGTTGATGAAAAAGGAAAAAATAATTAAAAAGACCTCTAAATAATCCAGAACTTCAAACTTACAATTTTAAAACTAAGAAATGATGCAAAATTATCCAATTAACAATAGTATGGTTTTATATTGTTTAAAAAATATTATTTTACAAATCATAGATAAAAATATCTTTATTTGCAATTTCACCGAAATGCATTTTTTGTTGATTCCGGTACACTTTTCTCAAAATCTACTTTACCTATAGTGCTGATATTTTGTTTAATATTAGATCCACAAATTTTCAACAGAGTGAATGGATTTTTTTTTTAAATAAACATTTACAAATTTTAGATATAACACAATTTCTGCATGAAATTTAAAGGAAATTTAAATCACTAAATTAAAAAATTTTTTAGTTTTTATAAATTTATTTTTTAAAATTTCATTTCCTTCACTTTATGGATTGTTGTTTGCAAAAGCTCTGTACAATTTTATAGCTATATATGTGGTGGATTTTATGCAAAATGTACCAAAAGGTAAAAACATGCCTTGAAATTAAAAAAATTGTTTTTGATTAATTATTGCTCAAATAGATTTATTTGTAATTTAAAATAGAATTTGTTTACATTAACAGGTACACAAATATACAGATAGTTCAAGGTAAAAATTTTATTTCCGTTGCTTTTAATTTAAGTAAGTGAGATAGATCCATTTAAATTTGGTACAAAAAAAATAAATTTTTTTTTTGTCGTAGTTTTTGTCGTTTTTTTGCCCAGTTACCTTAATTGAAGACTTAAAAAAACTGCAAGTTTTTGTTTGTCTTTTTGTTTCAGTACAGTATTTTCAGCACACAGTATGATAATGCTCGTTTTTTCTAAAACATTATACTGAACAAAAATCACAACCTCTGATAATTGTCGAAATTCCTTCCAATGAAAAACCAAACTAAAGGTGAAAATTAAGTTGAAGTTATTTCCACTTTTTAAGAGCAGAACAATATGGGGGGGGGGGGTTAGTGTGTGTGCTACATTTTACAACTAATTCTGGCCTTTTTTGTGAGACAAACTTTCTTCGGGCATAATCACCCGATGCAGTTATACGCACTTACAATAGTTTTGAGTTTTCAATCACAAAGCAAGTGTAGAAATTGATGCTAAATGTTGAAAGCAGGGGCGTAGTTACAGCCGAATCAGTGAAATGGGGTCCCCAAGCTACAGGGACCCCGACATTTGTAATATTTTGACACTTTCAAATAAGTTTTATTGATGCAAAGATCATTTTTTTTTAATTATTTTGCACAAAAATGCCGCCAAAAAATTTGGATACAGTGCCCACGAAGGATTAGCTACGTTAGTGATTGAAAGACATAATTTTTTGAATAACATGCAGCGACACACACACAAATGAGATTTCATGGAACTATGTGATCCTGGGGTTTATATTTGTCTATTTTCTGCACAAACCAGGATAATTCCTCAACCATGCATATGTGTTTTATCGTCAACGGGCTATGCATTGGTCTGGCATAAATTGCATTTAGTTTTTTGGTGTCTGTACATTGTCTTCTATGGCATTTCTGTAAACACTTTGAAAGTTCCATGATATTTTTATCAATCATGCTTATGTTTATGTAGTCCCCTTCATTCCAGTATGGTTCAATAACTACTTTTTTAAAATTGTGGCATTATGTGTTATTTCAGCTAAAAATTGTAAGGATTTTTCACCATTACATCATTCTCATTTGGCATTTAAGTAATTATCTCCAGATCATTGGAGTAGCACGCCATTTCAATTTTTCCATCAAAATTCAACATATGCGTTTTGTCATATATGATACCCCGAATTGTTAGCTTCCATAATTTCCACACAGTTCTGATAGTACTTTATTAATACTTCTTCCAAAGTTAAGAATATCAATAAATATATCTAATCCTCATTTGGTTTTTGAAAAGTACGAACATAAAGACTCATTGATGTTTTTATTTTTTGGAAATGCGCCGATTTATTACGTGACCTTCTCTAGATGATTGGCATGACATTTCAAACTCGTTTCTGTACATCGTTTTGATCAATAAATTATGTATGCACACTGGGCAAATAAATTGCTTTTCCATTGTTTGTATGTTTTGCGAAAAAGAAAAAAAATAAAAGAATCGTAACCTTTGCTTATAGATAAAAAGGCTTATAGAGAAACACATGATATAAACTTGCTATTTATATCATGTGTTAATTTTTTACTTCCTCTTGAAAACTTGAGGAAACAGTTCCATGACCGTCATACAAGACTGGCATTAAAGTTTATTCTTTACAGAGTAACCTATGCAATGGTTGCGTTCGTTAGTAACACAGAGTGAATATTTTTTCCTAAAAATGTTTGCAAAAATTCAGAAAACTTAGCTTGTGTGTTAAATATTTATTTGTTTTGGTTTGGAAAAAGGATTGACCCTTGTTGGAAGATCGTAGTATTGCAGTTCTTTTCATCAAAAGGTTGGTACAGTTTTAGATTATTTCTGTCGTATTTTCTTGCTATTTTCCGATAACTTCTTTTTCATTTTAATATGACTTTTAGTTTAATCTAATATATTTGGCAGTTATGAGAACTATACTTATTACTTTTATCAACCATTAAAATCTGAAATAATCTTTCACTCTGAAATGAGCTATTTGTTTTAATAATATAAAAAAGCATTTGAATAAATTTGAAACAAAAGTGCACATGAAAGTTTGAATAAATTTCAAGCTAATAATACTGATTTCAGTATGGAATTTAGTAAAATCTCTTTTCTACCCCCTGAACTTGACAAGTTAATATTTAAAATAAAAATAAGCGCGTGAAAAAATTTTGAGTACCTCTGGATTAAACCTTTATCTACTACATTATAATTTACTGCATTTTCTTTAGTTCCTACATTGAAAATTAAGAGATACACACAAATAAAATTCCCAAATTTGAGAAATATAATCCGTTAGAGCTAATTAATTAAACTGTTACTTTAATATATTATCAGTACATGTGGAGAGCTAAAATATATTCATACTACAAAAAAGACCATATGAGTTTTAACGCAGTTTTAAATCTTAAAAATGCTAAATCACCGGAGAACACTCAAATTTTACAGCACAAATAAATTTATTTTCGAAAATTGCAAAACTTTTAAAATTTAATTACCTTTTTAAAATAAAGGCAAGTTTTACACATAAACTTAAATTTAATGATATTTAAAGAAATATTTTTGATTTTTATTAATATACAAAAATACATGACACGTTGTGCATTTTGAGTGGTTTAGTGTTTTTTAAAGCACTGCATTCTGCGGTAGGAAATACTGTATTTTCTGAACATGAGCTATTTTGCCCTGGATCTTGTTGTCTCTTGATTGTCTTCTTTAGAATCTGACAAAAGTTCCAGAAAGTAATTTGTTTGGACTTCTTCATCTGAATAATCATCTGTTAGTGCATTACTGCTATCAGATAGTACATTTTGTAATAAATCTAAAGCCTTTAGAAGACTGAGCTTCTTCTTTCTAAATATTCTAAGAGGGAAAAAATTATAGTATCTTGAAAAAACGTCTTATGATTGTTAAATCTCAGTTACAAACAATGAAAATTTAATGTTAAATTTTTATTACAAAAATTGATATTTTATTTAATTGAGTGGCAAAAAAAAGCTCAGATTCAAATTTCAAATTTTTAAAAACATTAAAAGAACAATAAAAAAGCAAAATAAATAAGTTAAACTAAAATAAAATGCAAAAAATCAGAACTGTATTGCACTTAAATATCATGACGCTACAACACAACAAAAAACAATAATAAAATACACGGACGAAAAGTAAACATTAAGAGTGTTTTCTCTAACATCTAGTGTACTGGCGGTGCTTATTAAGACAAAGTTGTTGAACTGTAAAATGAATTATATACACTGTTCACTTAAAATAAATAGTCTAATCGTTTTCAAAAGTGTTAACTAACATATAAAAAAATGAGACACTTGCCTTTTGACTTGAACTGCTTTTGCAGAACAAAAATGACTCATTTGGCAATTCGATCAAAATGGCTGCTGAAAACGCAACACTTCGGTTTTATAAAACTATTCCTCTTCCCCACTAAAATACACATCTTACAACCCACGCTGCATTTATCCTGAAAGAGTGGAATTAAAAGAGTGTGTTCCTGCTAAGTACCGTCAGAATATTTGTAAAAAGAATTATTCTATGTACTTTTAAAGTGGGTGGTATTTATAAGCGCCGTCAATAGATAAAGGATTTAAACATTTTCCAGCAAAAATATATTTATTTATAATTATTTAAATTTCAAGAAGAAAACTCCCTAAGATTTTTAAAATGTTCTTACTTTTACTAAAAATTCCTTAAACTCTATGAATTGCTTTAAATTATTTAATCACTTATTAGGAGCAATTAATTTAAATCTATTATCAACATACTCCTATCTGAGAAAAATTAAGAAATGTTGGGAAAATATGCTTTGGCTAAGTTTCATGCGATTCCTCTAAATGAAATCCCATACCCCTTACATTGCACGCACATCAATCAATCCCATATAAATATAGCTCTTTAAGTAGGGAAACTTTTCCGAGGAAATAATTATAATTCGCTTAAAGTAAGAAATTATGTGCATAATTAGGTAAAAGAGTGTATGAATATATACTAATACGAAAAGCCTAATTAATTTTCAAAATATAATTACTGAAATAAATCAATTATTAATTCAAAATTGTTGAACTTAATAGGCCGATAATTAGGAAGAGCTAAATTCAAACCGAAGATCAGACATTGAAAATTATTAAGATAATTATATTCTCCCTTAATAGCATCTAAATTTGGTATATAATTCTTGCTTTAATTTACAGTTCTTAACAACTACAGATTTTTAAATACATAGGTTGTACTATATGCAGAGTTATATACTTTTATTTCCAATGGGCAGGGTTACAAAGACCACTACACCACAAAGGGTAGGAACAGAAACCAAAACAGACAAACAAATAGAAAATAAAAATAAAATAAATAAATAAAAACGTGTGGTGAGAAAAGTCTATGAACCGAATAATTCCTTAGCTTGTCAATAAAGATCGCTCAAAGAGCCTTTAGGACTGGGCAGCGGCGAATGTGGTCAGCATCCACATTCGCCAACATGTGATGGATCTATACGCATCCTCCTACTAATCATCTTGGGTATTCTTTGAAGTTAGCAAAATTCCACAATCTTCCCCTAAGAAGAAGGCGTGATATGCAAATTAAGTGTATTATATATAGTTCTAGTTTGCGAGCTAAACAGATTTAGCGAGTTAAAAAGTGAAGACGGATAGATAATAGAAAGTTAGACGCTTAGTAAATAAAGGTGACAACAGAGATACAAGGTGAAGATTACCATAAGAGATAAAGTCAGGAAGTGTTATAGATAAATTAAATTGATCAAAACACTACTTACAGTTTAGGGACTGTCACCTTCATATTACGTTTGATATTTAAAGTATTTAAAGGTGAAGTGGTCATTAGTTTTATATCTACCGAGTAAAGTAGTATTGAGGTCAAGAACTATTATTGTAAAGTAGTTTATTAAATGTATTCTCCAAAACGCGACTCTCGTCCCTTTCCTCTGTTGATTGACAGGATCATCTTATTTATAGTGTTGCATTTGAATTGTGTACGAGTCGATTAGAGTGCTAAATAAAATAATTGGAAATTATCATGTCGAATAATCCTTCACTTCCTTCCACACCTTTAGCTGGGTCACAGGGTAAAAGGAAGTAAGGTTATTACAAGCATTCAGAGAATTATAAATACTTTGTAAAATTTTAATTCATTAAACCAGTGTTTCTCAAACTGTGGGGCGCTCCCCCCTGAGGGTGGGTGTTAACTCTACGAGGAGGGCGCAAGCATGTTGAAAAGTCGAAAACAAAAAATTATTTTTTAAAAAAATATTAGTTTACTGAACATAGAAACAAAATACATTCTGACATAATAATAAAAAATTACACATTTATACCGATATAATAAACTTACAAATGTATCAGTACTGCACAATGTATTTGATAATTAATTTAAATATAATAAATTAAGAACAAGCTTAATAATTACCAGTGACTCCATGGGCTCGTCGTATATACAATTATATACAGAAATTAACGCTCATCTTGATTATTTGTACGCTTTATAATTAATTCCTTAACTTCCTATTAAAAGCTACCCAATTCGCTCCCCAATACCATCATTTTCCTCGTAGGCACGCGTATGGAATGTATGGGGGAGGGAGAAAAGGAATAAATAAGTAAATCTGAAACAAGTAAATCCTTCGCACACACTATCAATGTCTTTAATGCATTCCAAAGAATTCGGAAAAATTTATGGATGACAGTGCACAGAAAAAAGATCGTACTTCTCAAAGATATATAATATATATATACGTCCGGGACAATTAATGCTTTGGCTGAGTTGGACAATTATATAAGCGGGACAAATCTGAGAGGTAAAGTAATTTCATAGCCTTAGCGTAAAATTATAGCATTATGAATTCAATGCATTGTTATTGCATAAAGGGGGCGCGGAAAAATTTTGATTCAGCATTGGGTCACAAGTAATGAAAGTTTGAGAAGCACTGCATTAAACAATTACACAACGAGTTCAACAATGCAATGTATTTATGCTTAATATTTTGAAATCGTTCGAATGTGTGTAAGTACAATTAAAATCACAATAGGTCCATATGCATAAGTACATATTACACTTAAATAAATTAGTAACTAAAAACATGTAATACAGAGAATGAAGAAATTGATTGCTGTAGCAGGATTAAGTAGTTCAAAGAAGTAATTTCTTGTAGATGTATAAATAAACATAAAATAAAGCAGTAAAAGTAGAAATGTATAAATACTTATCAAAGTAAAGGAAACTGCTAACAATATGCAAGGTGTTTGTAAAAGAATCATATAAAACAAAAATGTGAGTACCATGGATTCTTAAACAAATAATGTATACATTCCCCTACCATGATATACCTGGTTGTACGTTACTGGATTCTGGTTTCATTCTTTATAAGCCCCCCCCCCACCTTTACACCCTTTTATAAGCTTCATTTGTACGTAACAGAATCTTTGAACTCAATTTTTACTTACTTTATAAGATCAGATTAATTCGAAATTTTGCTCACTTGTCCATAACCAATGACAATACAATAATTCAATAATTTTGCTCCATTGCCCTGATCAGATCATCAGGATTAACGATTTCCCTTTTCAGATAGCATCCCGTATCTGGACTAATTTTAGATCCCATTTCCAGATTTGGCAACTAAAATATAAGATTACAACTTAGTTCAAATATAAAGATGTTTTTTTTTATTTTTTTAAATTATAATTTTTATTATGAATTGTATTATGTTGACATCATAGACCCATGAAATTTTAAAGTACATGGTCCAAGCTTGTAACATTTTTTTCTAGTATAAAACAGTGCTACTTTATACAGTATGTATACCTCTCTATATAATACTGTTTTTTAAGATTTGCCTTCAATAAACTAGCAGTTTTACTCTTCGATAGGCAAAATTAAAGGTTTATTTAGTACTACAGTGTGTATAGGAGGAAGAAATTTCACTCATTAATACTTGAAAAATTGCCCAATTCATAAAATAGTACATACAGGGAGGTAGAGAATACCTTGAGGAGCCATAATTACATCGGAAAAGAAGGGCGGAAACGTTAGTCTAACGAGATAAATGCATAAAGGTGTAAGGTCCAATACAATTGTAGTGTAAAACTCTTTATTACAAAAACACAAACAAAAAAAAACAGTAAATTAAAAATATGATATAAAGCATCACAGGATGTGTTTGAAATTGCTGCCATTGCATGTATGCACAGACGACACCGACGCAACATGAATTAACGGATTGTTACAGTAGCGATGGATATTCGTGCCACCAGGTCCATTTCAGAATAACGCGCTTGTCGTCAACTGTGACTCTGAAACATTCATATTCCGCCAGGTTTTTGATGCACTCTAGCGAACGTTTGATTATTCGGTTGCCGCCTCGTTGAATACCTTCCCTATACAGCCTAACAGCAATAGATGGTCATTTCCGTCTTCCATAGATGAAGGTGGATATCCGCCAGCTCGGCGTTCGCATAACAATTCATGCTCATCGAACGCTGTCCATGTCTGAAAAAAAATGAGGAGTATATATATATATAGTATATATAATAATAAAACTTAACATTTACTAGGACGTCAAAAAATTGTATTAAAATTTTTTGTCTAAAAGAGTCTCCGATTCAAGAACTTATACTAGACAAAAGATTACTACATAATTTAAAAAGCAATTAAAAGATATATCAGTGATTTTTAATTGCGTTTTATTATTGCCAATACTATTACACTTTTTATTTATAAATAAATAGTAAAAGTAACATATTCTTTCATCTGGAAAGGCTAATAATTTTGTAGAGATTTGATTAGTAAAACTGATGAGTATCAGCAGAATATTAAGCCATGTTATTTTAGTGTAAATGTGAATGTCAATCTGTGAAACGTTCCTTTAAAACATAGATAAAATTTACACGTTTGCAAATCTTTAATATTATTTGTAAAATTTAATATATGTCTTATATTGTCGTTATATAGTTTTTTATGCCATAGATATTATTACAAAATATCATATCATTACTTTGAAAAAACCTTTAAGTTCTTCAATTTGATCTCGAAAGTAAGTTACTTTTGTACTTGGTTGCAAAAATTCCACCCCTTTAATTGAGACCCCCGAAGTTCTGCCTGTTCTTTAGATAAATTTAAATCACTCATCAAATCAATGAAATCTCCTTGATGTAGTACATGTGGCTCTTAGATGAGGAAGCTTCTTCACAAATTCAGGTTCTAAAGTTGCTTTTTATATTTCCTCCGATCTACAAGACAAATCAGAATTTTGGGTGGTTCCGATAGAAGTACTTCTTCACTGGAAGGAATCAGCTTTTTAGAAGATGATACGTCAGAATATTTAACACTTTTTTTTTTATTGATATGAGTAAGACAAAAATAATCTGATGAACAGTTCGTAGATTATGTCCAAATCACAGGAATTCCAAATGGCATAGATCGAGATCTTTTGCCCAACCAGCAAGAAGACCTATGCATGTAATACAACAGGTATGCGAAAAACTACGCTTTATCTTGTTGTCCAACAGCAAAGCCAAAACAAAGTTGATATAATTTTTTTTACTGATACATCAAGTTTAAACCTTTGAGTTTTAAAAGTAAGTTCACCCCAAATGTACCGAAACATGTCCCACACACACAGGATAGGATACTTTTTATTCTATAATTCTTCTATAATTTTAGAATCCCTTAATTCGACAAACACAAAATGCAAGCACTTTACAAAACACAATAAATATCCAGAATGAAAATATAAGGTAAAACGGTAAAAATTATTTTTGCGGAAGAGAGCTGTAACATAAAAATTAGAACTGATCAAAACTAAATTAATGCGATGCTATAATGAAGATAGGTAAATATTTCAAAATTGATAATCACTTTTCTTTTTACAAAAATTTATTGATCAGATTAATATACGCGTTTTTCGAATTGGTTATTACTGGAAAAATTTAACTTT